>JAAXCT010000927.1:0-286120 GCA_012490785.1 Eragrostis nindensis
ACAACCCTCCATTGACAGGCCAACAAGCCGAGGATACGCCCAATTCACGAACCCTCCATTGACGGGCCAACAAGCCGAGGATACGGCCTTAGCTCAAAAAAAAAAGCCGAGGATACGGCCCAATCAGTTCTTTAACCAGAGGTTAAACCCTTTGGGACCCACCTTTCAGACGCCACCACCCTTTCCCTTGTTCGTCGCGGTCGCTCTCACGGTCTCACCTGTAGGTTCGCTCCGGCAGCAACTGGCGACACGATCAACAAATCGGTCTCTGTCCGGGCCTCGCTGATCCGCCATCCCAAGATGGTAATCCCCGCCCGCACCATCCTCTCGAGCAAAATTTAACCGCTGTTATCTCTGTTTCTTCGGTTTAACTAGGGTTTATCAGCAAGAACAGGTGGTAAAAATCCCAGCATTTCGCATTTCCCCGCACTCTGTAATTGGTGTTTTCTTAAAGTTAGCTATGTGTACTTCGAGTACTTGCACTGCTTGATAGAGGTGCTGAATCGCTGCTCGTGTAGGGGTCCTGCCCTTCGGTGAAGAACATTCTTGTGCTAGACTCGGAAGGGAAGCGCGTGGCCGTGAAGTACTACAGGGATGAATGGCCGTCTCTCTCCTCCAAGCTGGCTTTCGAGAAGGCGGTCTTCACGAAAACCCTGAAAGCGGGTCCTAAAAAGGAAGGTGATTTGCCATCAAACCCTGGAAATTTTGTACCTTGTTCTGACTGTGTGCAGTGCTATACTAGGCACAACAAGATTATGTTTTGAAGAAAATTGTGTCATCTAGAAAATGGAAAAATTCTCCCTGAATCCTGATACGGCTTATTAGCTATCAGGGCAAAGTGGGCGAACCTGGTTCTGCTGCTGGTTAATTTAGTTTGTCAAGTTTTGCTGTACATTCGTGGGAGACTTTCTGATCTCTGTTGGGATGTTAGTGACTCATTTTCAGATGGACAGACAATCTTATTACGAGACTTTTAAGTTTGAGGAAGTTGTACATCACTAGAAAGAAATACTAAACCTAAAAGAGAGGAAAACAACTTATAGGAATCATATGAGTCATCTATGTGCATTCCAGATCTTTTTACCTGCAGAATGTTGCCATGTGTTTTTTTTTTTTCAAAACAGGGTCTCCCCTGGAATTTATTACCTTGGCAACGAAATTGCATTGATTTCCATGCGGTTGATGTATAATTGCTTTTAGATATTTCTTATAGTTGAGTTTTTTCGGTTGGTTATTATCTCTGTTGTGCTCCAGGATACTGTAATGGTTATTGACGTTTGCTAGGGATCCGGATAAGTAGTGAAATAACGCACTTTCCACCAACTATGCTGTTCTCAAGTGATGTCTGTTTTTTCAAGCTATCCATCTATATTCATCTAGAGTTTCTTTTCTTTTTGCCATTTGTAGCTGAGATAGTAATGTTCGATGGTCACATCATTGTTTACAAGTTCATCCAAGGCCTACGTTTTTTTGTAACTGGAGGGGAGGAGGAGAATGAGCTTATTTTAGAATCTGTTCTGGAGGGGTTCTCTGAAGCTGTTGCCTGTGTTCTTCCCAGGTTTTTGCTATTTCTTTTTTTATTACACTTGTTTTTTCTTGTGTTTTGTTTCGCTCGTTGTTGTAAGGACATCTGCCCTTATTAAACTATTGCAGCAAGAAGTTAAACAAAAGGATTGCACTTCAAAACCTGGATCTGATCTTCTTATGCCTGGATGAAGTTATTGATGAAGGGTAATGCCTGTCTAGTAGTAGCTGTTTAAGATTCAGTTCTTGTTGTTTGTTTTGGTTCAAAAATAGAATTGGCAAATTCTCATTTTCTTGTGTTAGGATCACGATACAACTAGCACCATAATTTTGACAACAATCATGTCCGTAGATACGAACAAGGATGTCTGAATGATGCTTACTTCGAGGGTAATAGCGACGTTTGTATTTTCCAGTGTTCCCTAAGAACGACCTTTACCTGATTTGCCTCATTTAATCTGTTGTAACTTGCTTTAAAAATGGTGACCTTGTGTGGATAGTGCAGGTAAGTAGCGAGAAAAGAATAGCTCACTGTTCACGTTTCTTGCTATGAGCTATGAATCATGAAGTTGTGGTATGCCTTGAGCTGTTCAGACCATGAACAGTGCAGCATGTTGTTAGCATTTACAATGATGCATGCTAATGGTCAAGCTGAAAGTTTTTTTTATTAGTTGTGACATAGTAGATATTTGGTCGAGTGTACTTGATTATTCTGTGTCAAAAAACTTGTGAACTTAATTGTTCTGAAATGGCTGTGCAGGATTGTTCTGGAAACAGATGCAAAAGTGATTGCTGAGAAGGTGTTGGGTCATGAAGTCGTACGAGATGAGCAGGCATGGCACACTCTGAAATTCGGCTAAACTGATAATACTATTACTATGTAGATCCAAGTAATATATTCTCTTTCCTACATGCAGACGCTGAGTGGGTTCCTAACCACAGCACGAGACCACATCGCGAGGTCGCTTCTCAACTAATGGCGCGGCATCCTTGGAGCCGAGTTGCTGACGATAAGGATTAGCTAGTATCAAATTTGTTATGTATCATTCCGTAGACGAAGCACTCCGTGGTTTGCGAGGAAGAAACTATGCTTCTTGAATCATCTGTTGATGATTCGTAATTTATGGCCTTCCCTTGTCGACTACATCATTTCAAGAAGGTTTTGCCTTGTAAATTTGTGGATCTTTGTGTCGTGCTTCACTGCTCTTCGCCGTAACGCAAAAGTTGCAACCCACGCTACTGCAATATTTGCAAACTTCAGTCTTCTATAGCAGATATGTTTTTGCTCAGACAATAAGGCTCGGTGCTAGTCCCTGTTTCAACCAACTAGATAAAGACAGATTATATCCTACAGAGCCAAAACTCACATTACAAATTTATCGCCAATCGATATCTCTAGTTTCACTTTGGAGAGAAGGAAAAAAAGAAACAGTCAGAAACTGAATTTATCACTCCTCCAATCTGCCGCCGAGTCTGCTGGCGTACTGGCACAGCAGGTCTCTCTGCGAGACCCCGGCGTCGTCCATTGCATTGCTGACCTGCTGCTTGTAGCCACGGTCGTGGTTTTTCGACGCCGGCATCCCATCCCTTTCGGTATCTTCAAGGTCGATCATTATGTTGGTGAGCAAGCAGCACGCGTAGATGATCCTGGGCAGCCGGTGTTTGTCCGGCCTCCACAGCTCTCCCTGGAGGACCCGCCACCTTTCCTTCAGATTGGCCAGAGCGCCTTGCACCACCATTCTCGCAGCGGCGTGCCGCTTGTTGAACTCTGCTTTCTCCGGAGACAGCCGGCGCTCTCGGTATGGAGTCATCAGCCAGGGAAGGAGAGGGTAGCCTGCATCACCAACGATGTACTCTCTGACCATAGACTCTGACGATGCTCCAGGAAGCTCCATTTGCCCATTCAGCCTCGTGCCTTTCTGGCAGAGCTTGTAGAACCCTGAGTTGCGCAGGATGCATGAGTCGTCCAAACTCCCAGGCCAGCCACTGACGACGTCGATGAACCGCAAGTCAGGATCGACAACGGCTTGCAGGACCATGCTGTTCCTTTTCTCACCATCCACCCAGACACTGCTGTTAGGCTGAGTTGAAGAGCACATGAGGATGTGCGTGGTGTCTATGGCGCCACAGCAGTTGGGGAGGCCATGGATCTTTTCAAACTTTGCTTTTATGGTTGTCATCTCCTCAGGGCCAGGCCACTTCAGATGATCAGTGGCACGCTCCTCCAAGCACTCAATGAACTTCCAAGTGATATGTGATATGGCTGAGTGGTTCATCCCAAAGCATGATCCTATGCCCATAAGTGACTCGCCCGTGGTCAGTCTAAGAAGAGCAACGGCGACTTGATCCTCCACATCTAGAATCTTCTTGTCCCCAAACCTGAAGTTTCTGAAACTTCGTACTTTTGTTGTAAAGTCCCCTTTAACCAGAGAGCAAAGGTAGTCGAAGGTCTTCCTCGACATCTTAAAGACTGACTCGAAGTTACTGCAGTCTTTTGTGGAAAATTTTCCTGTAAAGGGATCAGATTAAATCATACATAAATATGTCATTATCTGAATAACAACGAAAATTATTGTATAAGCAATAGTGTGAATCATTTCCACAGATTTTGGAAAAAAGAAGAGCATGTGTGAGATGTACAGTGAGTTAGAACTTAAACGCGAACCACACACATTCACAAGAATCCAACAGGTGTATCTAGAAACTGTACATCAGCAAATGTTAAGGTAAAGCATCAGCAATACGGGACAGGCACACAAATCCAGCAGGTATATCTATAGAGACGGTATGATGATAAATGAATGCACAATATGAGCTGCTTCTGCAAGACAATAAATCTATACATGTGGCTGCACAAAATACTTTTATTAAGGTTTAGGAGAAAACCATTAATTACACTTATATATGAATAGAAAGATATATATAGGAGAATTGTTATGCTTTGTTCGAGAGAAGAAAAAAAACCTAAACCCTTCATGGGACCATATTTATGATTAAATAATGCTACATGCCTCGGTCTGTATCGTATTTTGGAAGTTTGAACAGGTAATTTAGCTGAACATTATAGCGGTGACTTACAGTAATACTATCACTATGTATAGCAGGAACCAATATGCCTACTGTCAGTGAAGATGGTTCCTAGTGATTCAACTCATAACAGTTAAGGATGATTCCCCACATAATAAAAAAGTAAGGGTCATTGCAGGGAAAAAACACACACTCTTAACTGGAGAAAGTCTAAAATCCCCATTCTTTCAAATGAGTTTACAATATGTCACACCAAGAGACACTACAAGAGCTTGTGGGAATTAGTACAGCCATCTACATTGTGGAGTAGGAGGCTACACCCAGTGACATTTGTAATCTATAGTTCTATAACATACACCATATGCCAAATATAGGTAGGAATAGGATGATGCGTCACATCAACGTCACAGATAACTGTACAACTGAGATGAGCAATATCATTATCTGTTCCTGAATATATCAAATTCCAGATTGAAATATTTTTACCTAATATCAGTTGCCAAAGTTTCTCAAGTTCCTTCATCAATCTTTTTAAGAGCATTCAACTACTAGTGCATCACTCAATTCATGTAATTATGTGGTGTGAGGCAACAACGCCACAGGGATCATATTCCAAAATTGCAGTCAGGTATGGCCACCTAAAATACGACAGCATTACTCAAATCGCAGGATGTAATTATTATCGCAGTCAGGTAACCTTTCACTGTAATATGCCGAACAAAAATTGACTGTGGAAATGGGGAAAACTATCTGGGAACAGAATGCCAGTGTTCATAAAACAACCAAAGCTAACTATTCTAACTGAACAAGCTTCATCATCCTTTGCTGGCCTGATGATGAAGCTTCAATGGGCAACGGTCAAGTAAGAGATCTTGGATTATTTTGGCACAATGGGCAAAATCAGCACCACCTATAACACTAACACGCCTTAACACCCACTGCCCCCAAGCTCCACAGATCTGGAGTGGACATGACGAGACAACCAATCCTCACATGCCAAAACAAATTCTGCTCCCATATACACTCTGCTCCATTGATATCATCAGGCTTGTGGCATTCACGGCCTGTTGGTGTCCAGACCCTGAACCAACACACCTCGTCAATATATGTGGCCTCAGACTAGAAAATACCCCGCCCGATGGTTCTTGCCTCCACAAACGCGCACGAGCCTGATGCCCCGCAGCTCCAACAATAGCAGATTCATTACGCTAACCGTCCGGATTAAGCACAGCACGGTGAGAGCAGAGTAAGTAACGCACCAGACGTACACGTCATACACACAGTGCGAATTCAGAGATGGCTCCCCTAATCTAGCACCGGGAAATCCGTCGCAGGAACAATCCTACACGCGATAGGTTCGCAAGCATTACCAGGGAATTAAAAGCATGCGGTTGCGAGGTTGCAGTGACCAAGAACCTAGAAAACGGCATGGCTAGGTACGAAGAGCGCACGGTGGTCAGAGGCGGCGGAGGCGAAATACAGAGCAGAGAACGGATACCTGCTGCAAGCCTATCGGAGAAGGCGCCCCACCAGTCGTCGGCGGCGGGCGGCGTGCCCTTCTCGGGCTGGTGCTTCCGCCTCTTCCCCCCTCAGCGGTGTCATGACGAGCAGAACGCCGGAGAGATCAAGGAGCCAACCAAAGCAGCAACCCCTCTCAAAAGACCCCTGGTTGTTCAGCGCCTAAACAAGAGTAGTAGTGGTGGTGGTAGAAACTGGTGTAGCCTGTTGTTATGTACTAAGTGCTCCTACTGCCCAGTGGCATGCAAGATGCCGGGGTAAAAAAGCATCGCCAATTTTTTTTAGAGGAACAGGCACAAAACACTGCTAATTTCGTTGAATAAGTAGAAATAACGCATCACCATTCTTGTGTGCTAGGTAAACCGCCTGTTGTTTCTGCTTCAGTTTTGGTTTTCTTTGTGCTTGTTTGTGTGGGGGGATCGGGAACGAGGAGGCGGGTCGTGTGATCCTCGACCCTCCCCAAACGTCACAAAACAATATCAATTTCATTAATTAGTAGAAATAAAGCATTACCATTCTCATGTGCCAGGTAAGCATTCCGTCATTTCTGCTTCAGTTTCTGTTTTTTTTGTGCTTGTTTGCGTGGGATTGGGAATGGGGAGATGTCCCGTGACCCTCTCCAAGCACCGTTTTCCACTAGCATCGGTTTTCTCACACCCTGTTCTACGACCCTTCCTCCACTCGATGCTTATTGCAGTTTCATTCCTTGCCACACCACTAGATCACTGCCCTCCCGCCACGTCATTGTTGCCCGTAACCCATCCTCCTACAGTCAGCGGGTATAGAGGTGCCACCACCACATTATTGCCCCACCGGACCATGGCTCTTTGAAACCTCCTCTAAGATCATCGGAAATGAGCTCCCTTCTCTACAGACACCTCTAAAAACCAAGCCCTCTACCCTCCATCTCGGATGGCCGATGGTGCCTCATCGTCACGCGGCAGTGTCCCGGTTACCAACCACATATTTATTGCCTTGCTATGTTAAACTGTAAATTTGTTGAATAAATTTTTCGAAGCCAAGAAGGATCTTCGCTAGGGCTAGAACGTGTCTTGTTGGATTAGGTCAAATGAACCTCAATTTTCCAACGAAAAAATAACCTCAATTTTAGTCTTGTTCGTAAGCCATTCCGAGATTTTGATCATGCCTGTGCCACTGTGCTGTGCTTATCTGGTGCTCAATCCTTGCCTTGTGCCCTTTGCAACACAACGGGTGCAGAAGGCAATTGTGCAAGGCAAGTTGCTTCCCTGCAAAAGGAACAACTGTTGTTCACCGGACGCTGCTCTCTGTTGACCGAAATTAAGCCCAGTGTAGGTGTTGGGCGAGGCCGGCCCGGTAGCGACTCCGAGGCGGCCCGCCACACTCCCATTCGTTCGCACGAGGAGTAGGTGGGGGAAGCCGGAAGCGTGGACCCGTCGTCGTCTCACGTCACGTCGCGCGGAAGTGGGTGTGGCGGCCGCGCTCCCCTCCCCGCGTCGCTCGTTCGTGCCGTGCTGTCCACACGACGCCCCCTCTCGTCTCGTTCGCATTCATCTCCCTCGGCAGCAGGTCCGCGAGTATCTCCGGGAACTCGGCGAGGTAACAGCTCTCCACACGCCCCCTCCCTTTCCCCATCTCTCTCACACACCTTTTAGCTCCGCTCGTCGCTGTTAATTCGGCCTCTCCCCACGCGATTTTCGACGAAGACAGGTGGGTTATGGTTGCCGTTACTTAGCAATTTCTCTCTCGTTTGATCCGTAGGTGTCGTGTAGGCTTGGGCTAATATGTTCTGGGGCCAATTGAGATCAGAAGGATTCGCGTGGTGTCTCAGTAGGACGCGATCGACTCGATTGGTACGAGCGGATCTGATCGATTCATCTTGTTCGTCTCCATCGAATTCGTTTGGGGGTTGGGGGTTCCTTCCTGGTATGTGAGATGTAGTCAATTCAGGGATCTGCTTCGCTTCCCAGTATGTTGGGACTTGACTCGGCTGACGGGCTGACCAGAGGAGCATATGGAATGGGAATGATTCGGATGCAACAATATGCGGACTTTTAGTTGTTGAGATCAGCGTGCCTGTTCCGTGGTTGTCATGTTTAGCCGGGGTCTCTACCTCGTGATTTCCCTGGATAGCATTGGTGACCTTGGGATAATGGTGTTAAGACTTGTACCTTGCTGCAAATTGATGAGGGTCAACGGATTAGAAATCAGAAGGCAAAGAGCCTATAGTTGGTTAAGAGAGGTGAAGAAAAGTGTAAGCTGTAGGTAGCAGAATCGCAAAGGCGCTCTGGGTGTTTTGGCATGTCCTGCGCTGGAGTGCGCATGTCTTTTGCGTGTTTGTCGAAAAAGAAACACCATGTAGTAGCGACCTAAATGACAAATCAGTCCACAGTTACTTTTTGGCGCTGATGAAGCCTAATTCAAACATCAAATTTCAGCCTTATATGGTAACAGTTGGCCTTCACAAATCTTTATTTCAGGTTCATAGTCTTCTTCGTTTCGAAACCAAGTTGGCCTGTATACATTCCCAGTAAAAACTCCTGGTCTCTTGTTGTTTCTGCTGCATTCAAGAGTAGATAGTAGCATACATGTGTAGAGAACAGAATTGCAGTGTTTAAATCACACTTCAACAGGTTGCTATTCACCGTAGCAGTTTGTTTCATGTGCATACGAGAGCTTTTGTGCCCTGTGCCCATCTCTAACCTAGTCTTATCATGTAGGAAGTTATGAATCCATATTGGGGACACCTGATGCATTAATATAGCATGAATTTAGAAAAAAAAAATTTATGTGGCAATGCTCTCTTTTTGTGGCCAACACCCCCAAATGAAGTTGAGGCTACTTTGATTGTCATGTTTCTTATTATATACTACATAATCTAGGACTCGTGGTTGATGAGATAACAAGGCCTGCGACACTCTGCTTGCTCATACATCTCCAAGCCATTACTAAATATTAGTTCGTTGCTCCCTCTCTCTTTCATGTGATTGTGTGCTGGGAACTGATAGTGCCGTAGTATGTTTAATCGCATACCTTTTTTTGTGCCTGGCCCTCAGTTATGCTCCTATCAGGCATGCGAACTACTGTTAGTATCACCCATGTATAATATTAGTTCCCTGCTTCTCATCCTGGATCAAATACATTCATGCTCTGTCACTAATCTCGTAAGCTTTTGCTTTTCTCAGGATGGAAATGTTTTTCGGCAGCTTTCTTGGTGAATCAGGATCATCACAGAACCTATTTGGGCATCCAGATGTTGAGAGATGCCCATTCCTGAGAAACATGAATGGAGCTACCACTTTGTCATTTACTTCTGCGTTGCCAGTAGCTGTAAGATCTACTTCATATGGCCTTCTTTGACTTCGTGTCACTGGTTCGTCTGTTCCATGACAATATTTGCTATTGTGCAGGCCCGAGCAGGCAAGGGTCCAATTTTTGAGGATGGGCCAGGCTTTGAGTCAGCATTCAAGCTTTTCCATGGACGAGATGGGATAGTTCCTCTTTCGGGGAGGTCATATGTGCCTGATGAGAAGCAAAGTGAGAGCACTGATGTCACGCCTGAACCTGCTCTACCCTTCAATCCATTGGCTGCCAGAGCTGCCACGATAAGTCTATCAGCGTTTGGACCATTTGGTTTTAATTTCTTCAATGGCAAGGGTAAAAGGCAGAACAAGAAGCCCAACAATCTAGATCAGTCCCACAAGAAGGCCAAGACTCCAGATCAGTCTTCCATGAAAGTATGTTCTGACACTTTTGTTTCATTATTTCTCGCACATTTTTCATCTGATTCTATGTTTATAAAATGCTCTTTGGTTTCTTTCTATCCTAAACATTACGTTGCTGCATCCAAGGGCTGGTGTTGCTGATCAGAGATTCAGAAAAGAATGCTGTATAGCCAGTTTGCTAGCTATTCTGTTTACTCATGCTCTTCCAAATTTTTTTTCAGCAGAAAGGAAGCAACCCACCATCCCATGAGGCTTTCAGCGACGAATGGCTGGAAAATGGCCAGTGCCCGCTTGCGCGGTCTTACCGGGCAATGAGTGGTGTTCTGCCTCTTGTTGCCAAGGCTTTACAGCCACCGGCTGGTATGAAGCTGAAGTGCCCACCTGCTATTGTTGCTGCCCGGGCAGCCCTTGCTCGGACTACCCTTGTGAAGTCTCTCCGACCCCAACCCCTACCCGCGAAGATGATAGCCATTGGTCTGCTGGGAATGGCAGCAAACATCCCTCTTGGGGTATGGCGGGAACACACCAAAAAGTTCTCTCCTCAGTGGTTTGCAGCCGTCCATGCCGCTGTTCCGTTCATTGCAATGTTGAGGAAGTCTGTTGTGATGCCCAAGACTGCCATGGCATTCACCATAGCAGCATCCATTGTTGGACAGACTATCGGGTCCAGGGCTGAGCGCATCCGTCTGAGGGCTCTGGCTGCAAAAGGTGACGGCAATTCTTCAACCAATGGTACTATGTATCCAAGCATGAATGGAAATTGCAGTGACACCGAGGGCAAGGCATGGGATCCCCTTGCAGCAAAGGTGGGGGCCTTAGCTAGGGGTTCTCCTGCGCCAACCCCTGGCATGTGCTTCTGATTGTGTTGTGCATGGAATTCACACAAATCTCTGTAGAGATTATGCCTGAATTATCTTACAGTGTCATGTAATTGACTTGTTTGTCCCTCAAAGAAGCTTGAGCTGTCTGTGGGGGCGAGACAAGTGGAATAAAAGTATCAATACCACCGGTTGTTATGTCATTTTGGTTGTCGAGTCACGCATCTGTCATTTGATGCTGATGTATTGCTATTTAACAATTTATATTGTGTGTTTAAGTAAAAAAATCATATTGTGCTTAACTTTGGATTGGCCATTTCGCATGTGAGCTGTTCTCAGGGATGTATTGGCTCTGTTTGTGTGCTGCAAATTGCATTGATGGTTTGGGCTTGCTGAATCAAAAAGGCAACTGGCTGATACTTCGTGTGTTGACTACCGTTAATGTGTGGGTGCTATTTTTCAGTCCTGTAATATCACTTGCAACTATCATTGCTGGCAGACTGACTAAAATGATCTGATATCAGTGTCATTAAATATTGGAAATACGAAATGTTGTGCTTCTGTTTATGAAGTTCCTACATCATTGCTAAGTTTAAGATATCAATGTGGCATAGAAGTAAATTCTGACTCATGATCGATTGCCTGTCGGTACTGGCTTACATATCAAACACAGGAGATTGAAGAGAGAAGGTTCTCACTCTGGGAGATCGAGCTGTACACTGATTTCTCTTTCCTTGAAAGGTTTTACTTCTGGTGTTGTAGTATTTCGCTGGTAGCATCGAGATGAACAACGGACGACAACCTGAAGTGACAGCACTGCTCCCCAGAACGAGGAAAAAATGTAGTACTAGGAGAGGTCCCATCAGGTAATCTGGCAGCGGAGACCTAAAAAAATTGTGGAGCGGGAGCGCTGGACGTCACTCACGTGTGGAATGGACCTCAGGTAAAAGCCGGTGGCGACGGGGAAACGCGACTACGCGAGAAGATCGTTCACGATTCCTCGCAGAATCGGTGGTTGCCCGCCCTTCTTGCTCCTCTTCCCGTCTCCCGTGCGCAGGCCGAAGTGGACGTAGATGGATACGACCCTGTTTCGGCACGTTTCTGCTCTACCTGATGGCGAATTGGCAGCGTCAGCGTGGTTACTTACTACAGCCGTTTGTGTACGTGTACTGCTTTCAGTCAATTGTTTGCATCTCTGAACCATAACACATCCGAAACACAAGAGGTGACCTAGACAGATAGAAATCGATAATCACCTTGCGAATTTTTTTTCAAAATAATATTATTTTATTTGGAATTTACAAAACTAATGTCGAAATCAACAAAATTACAGAAATAATACCTGTTGTACGTTGGGCGCACGAAAATTGAATTTTCGCACGTTGAACGCACGAAAATTCAATTTTCGTGCATTGAACACACGAAAATACCAATTTTCGTACTTTGAACGTACGACAATATAAAATATGCTATAGAATCCTATTTTCGTGTGTTGGTTGCACGAAAATTAAGTTTTCGTGTATCCAATATGCGATAATAGGTCCATGTGCAATAAAAAATGAAACAAATGATGAAAATAAATATTTAATAATTTTAGTACTTGAACGCACGAAAATAGGAAATTAATTTTTTTCCAACATGCAAAATCGATTTTAGCTATTTTATGATGAAAGCCTTTACTTTGTTAAGTTACACAAGTTTTTCTAACGTTAGGAAGGGGGATTCTTGCGCAATGGAACAAGGAAAAGTGTTTGTCTTTTTCCATATTTTCGTGCGTTCAACGTACTAAAATTATTAAATATGTATTTCATCATTTTTTAAGTTTTTATTGCACATGGACCTATTGTCGCACATTGGATACACGAAAACTTAATTTTCGTGCAACCAACACACGAAAATAGGATTCTATAGCATATTTTATATTGTCGTGCGTTCAAAGTACGAAAATTGGTATTTTCGTGTGGTCAATGCACGAAAATTGAATTTTCGTGCGTTCAAAGTGCGAAAATTCAATTTTCGTGCTCTCAACGTACCACAGGATATTATTTTTGTAATTTTGTCGATTTTGACATTATTTTTGTAAATTCCAAATAAAATAATATTATTTGAAAAAAAATTCATCACCTTGCTTCTGACTGATCCTGGCTCACTCTGGGCGTTCGGGTGTACCCGAAACTTCGGGTCGGGTAGTTCGGGTTTTCAGAAGTTCGGGTTTTTGAAACCGCAACCCGAAATCGAGCCCGAAATTTCGGGTACCCGCCAGTTCGGGTTCGGGTAATACCCGACTTCGGGTTCGGGTTACCCGTAAACCCGAACTTGTCACACTGCTGTTACAGACTTGAATATAGCAATTTTTTGATCTGATTTCAGAGTTATATATCAGGTTTCAATCAAGTAAAGATGCACCATTGTACTTGCACATGCGTCATGACTCATGGCCTCATGCCTGTGCGTGACCTGATGCCATGCGGCCATGACCATGCAACAAACAAACTACCAAGTTCAAGTAGCACTATATCTGTATGTAGCAGCACCCAGCACCAGACCAGCAGCCATTACATTAACATCCACACTCACAAGTCAAAAGCATTCAAATGAGAGCAAAATATTTAAGATGAATCTATGAGCTATTCAGCTCCAGGTTGGGAGACAGACTTGGCGGAGTTGCTTCCTGTTGTATCAGCCGTCCCTTTCTTTTTGGCACCAAATTCTTGAATCAGCTCTACAAATGTGCAAACATCAAAATAACAGTAAGTAATATTCAAGTGTAGAGTGACATATATTTCACCTTTTTCTATGAGCTATTGCAGCAAAAGAACATCAAAATATGTAAGATGAATCTATTGCAACAAAAGAACAACATATATTTCACCTTTTTCTAGAACTGATAATTCCTCCATATTTTCTTTAATGTCAAGCGGTATTGACCATCTCAACCAATCTTGTGCACAAACTAGAGCTTCAAGCATGAATGGAGTAAGAGAGCTACGGAAATCATCCAAAATGCGTCCACTTGTGCTAAAAGCCGACTCGGAAGCTACTGTTGAGATAGGTATAGCAAGGATATCACGGGCCATGCGAGATAGAATTGGAAACCTTTGCTCCGATGCTTTCCACCATACTAGAAGATCAATCTTCATATCTGTGTCTTCAGTTTCTTCAGCGAGATACTTATCAAGTTCAGATTTAGTGTTGCCGGCCGAACCACTACTTACTTTCATCCTCTTGGCGATAACTTCTTTCAGCATGCCTCCTCTACTTCCCTTTGATGATGCAGCAGCACTTACTTCAGTTATCTCTTCATTTGGACCATAAAGTCGAGTGTATTCTTGAAATAAATCATGAAGACAAGTGTTAATAGCATCCCATACTAATATGCCCTTTTCCTCACCAAATATTTCTTCAACGGTTATCTTCGTATACAAAGATAACTTGTATCTAGGATCAAGACAGCCAGCTATAAAAATTAATAAATTAAGGTTCTCCTTCTCCTTCTCCTTTCCCTTTCCCCTTCCCTTCTCTAGCTCATTACCATTTCCTTGGTGGTGTGCCAACATCCCCAATATTTATCAAATTTATCCTTCATTCTCTGACCCATTGATTGTTGCAAATAATCCGAACTTTCTAGCCAAGATTTAATCAACAAATGTACTTCCCCAATTTCATGAAAGAAAGTATGAGAAGCAATATGGAGGGTAGTACTAACACGTTCAGTAAGATCATGGAAGTGCTCTAAGAACTCCGCCATCTTTTTAACATTGTCCCAATCATGTTCATCTGGATGACCAAAGCCATCCCTTTCTTCGGAAAGATCAATACAATAACTCAAATCTTCTTCAACTAACCTTGTGAAGACCTTCTCATAAGCAATGGCAGCTCGAAGCATAATAAAGGTGGAGTTCCATCTGGTTGGGACATCAATCTTCAGATATGGCCTGCTTGTCATCTTTTCTTCCTCCACAATTTCTTTAAACTTAACTGTTCTTGAACCACCTTTTCTAATGTATCTAACTGCAGCTCTAACACGCTTCAAAGAGAGATCCAATTCTTTTAGGCCATCTTGCACAATGAGGTTAACAATGTGGGCTGCACACCTCATGTGCAAATACTTGCCATTTCCTATGTTGGTTTTGCTAAGCTGCCTCCTCAAATAACCAATACAAGTGTCATTTGCACTTGCATTGTCAACTGTTACGGTCAAAACTCTATCTAAACCCCATTCATCTAAGCATCTCATCACATTTCTGCCTATGTCATCCCCCTTGTGCCCCTTGACCATGAAAAATCCAATCACTTTCTTATGCAAAGTCCAACTCTCATCAATAAAACTAGCAGTCACAGTCATATAACTATCTTGTTGCTGAGAAGTCCACATATCTGTTGTTAAGCAGACCCTTTGACATGAATCTTTGAAGAACTTCTTAAGCTTAGCTTTCTCTTGGAAGAAACAACGCACTACATCTCTAGTGCATGTTCTCCTAGATGGAGGTTGGAAACGTGGGCAAGCTTTTGACATGAACTTCCTAAAGCCTGCCTTCTCACCAAAGCAAAAAGGTAGTTCATCCTCAATAACCATCTCAGCAAATGCAGCCCTAAGAGCATCTTGATCAAACTTCCAAGTGCTAACACCATCACCATGAGATAGCTGTAGACTGGCTTGCGTTGGATCTTTTCCCAACTTATTTGGGTTTCTCTTGCACGCTCCTAGATGTCGCTTCAATGCAGATGTCCCATGATGCTTTGCTTCCGCCTTTAAGACGCGGTTACAATGTTTGCATCTTGCAGACCGAAGAATACCAGCAGCATCTTTGATCTTAGTGAAATCAGCCCACACATCTGACCTAGGTGCAATATCCTTCCTTCCAGTTCCATTCCCATCATCATTCTCCAAATTAATTACTTCTTTATCCTCCGTTGAACCTTGATTTTGTGATGATGTCGCTGTCACTGTTGGTGCAATAGCATTCTCATTCTGTGATGATTGACTCTCTACGCCCACAACCACAGCTGCTGACTCTACTTCCATATGAGTATGCTCATCAGATTCAGGTTCAGCCATCTGACATGTATTAAAAAAATATTTGTTAACATACATTCTCTACAGTTTAACCATAAAAAGAATCTAAGATAATGTGAACAAAATTTCTAGTCTGTCATCTATTATAGTACTCACAAATAGCACTCATAGCACAATTAGTTGTGGGTACAAAACTAAATCTTTTTCACAGATACACATACAGGTCAACTGATTTTACGACTAGAATATGCAGAAATTTAGACTATCTAAGCGATTACGACTAGAATATATGTTCTGGACAAATAATTTGCAAAGAAATATATTGGAGAGATCCATACATTGCACGAATTCGCTGTTGCTGCCGTTGCCGTGCAGTAGAGTTCACGTTCACTGCCGGCGAGATCTGGATGTTGTCGGGCGACGAGCGCAGCGTGAGGTGGCGGTGTCGGCGTGGCACCGCGCCGGGCGCCGGCAGTCGCCCGTCCCCGTCGGCGTCGGCTCCCGCAGGCACGTCGCCCACTCGCTGGCGGGGTCGGACTGGCGACGGCGGCTGGCGTACTGGCGACGGCGGCTGGCGGGGGCCGGAGACCGGAGTGGCGGCGGGGCTCTGGGGGCCGGACACCGGAGTGTTGGCTGGGCTCTGGGGGCCGGAGACCGGAGTGGCGGCGGGGCTGGTCCGCTGGGGGCCGGACCGCCGGAGACCGGAGTGGGAGTGGCGACTTGCCTGCGGGAGCCGCCGCCACTTCTTCTAGGTCGACGGTCGAGTGACTCGAGTCGAGACGAGAGGATAAGGAAAGGAACTAGTGTGTGCGTGCGGCCGTGCGGGACAGCGAGAGTGCGGGTGCGGGCGGAGGGAAAAAATCCTACCGGGCGCGGGTGCGGGTGGGATTAGTTCGGGCGCCTCGGGTGGATCGGGTACCGGAACTCAGAACCCGATCCTGCCCGAAGTAACGTCGGGTACCGGGGGTCAGCGCCCGAATGGGCTTATCGGGTTTCGGGTTCGGGTAAAATCGGGTTCGGGGTCGGGTTTTACCTTTTTCGGGCTTCGGGCTCGGGTTTTCTGCCCGGAGTGGATCCTGGCGATGGCAAGTCATATTTCACTAGTGCGTCTTCGATCCGCCTGCCTCGTGGAAGCCCATCTGGAAGGACACCAGACTAGATAGTTAACAATATTCTTCTCAAAAGAAAAGAAAAAATCTTGTCGTTCCCAAAAAAAAGCGAGGACAAAGAAGATGACAAGATCCACGTTCATCTTGATATAGTTTAGAACGTTCTCATCTTCCTCATAACAAAATTTCGCTTTACCGGTGTAGAACGTTGAATTCATTCATGATCACGCGGCGGTGCGGTCAAGCAAGACGTCAGAACCGTTACCTCGTAACATGTGCAGTAGCTCGGTGAAATTTCCAGTTCACGACCCGTGTGCTTTTCCACTCTCATCCCCCACCTTCTCTCTGCCTTTTCGAGCACGTAAGGAACATGTAAAGGAATCCTTGAATAAAAAAAAGTCATTGAAAAGATAAAAGTCAGATTTGCTCACATGACGCAGTGTCAGGCCTTTTCTTCATTTCCTTCTTGATTATTCCCTATTGGCTAGTATTGTAAGTTGTAACTACCAGCTTCGCGATGTGATGGTATACTTGATCCAGTACCTGCTTTGCCTGCGTCAGGGCCGGCCGTGTGGAGCAAGCCTCGCATCAGCGTGACGACCGGTACATGCATCCACATCATCGAGCGAGACTGGATGGAGAGAGAGGGATCCAAGTTGACTTGCACCAGTGGATCTTTCGGATATTGTATTTCTGAATTCTAATAAACGAACCTCTTGAATTGCGGCACACGGCAGATAACGCTACCAAGTGTCTGACTCGCTTCAGGGGATTGTACACTGCTTTGTGACCACGAAAAGTGCAATAACAAAACTCAAGGGATTTGCTGAACGTCATGATATTCCCTGCTTATGATTTTATAAAATCTGTCGGCTGCCGCACCTGCCAAGTGACGGTTCGTTGGTCGGCTCCGCCTACTACTCCCCGCGCTGTTTTGCTTGGCTTCTCGCGTCCGTGCATCACACCTGACGTCCGCCGCCGTGTGGACTCGCCTCCCGTGCGCTTGGCCGCCGCTGGCCGACGTGGTCCACACGCCCGCCGCGCACTTAAACTAGTATCTGTCGTCTGTGGTAAGCGCTGATCGGATGGATCGGTGAGCTGTGTTGGCAATTGCAGTTCGGCCGGGCAAGCTGCACCGCCGTCTTGTGCCGTGAAGAAACGGTCACTGCACTTTTGATTCGTCAAGATATGTACGTGCGGTCACCCAATAAATAGTCAAGACATGCATGTGTACAAGTGAAGTACGAGTACGTCTATCCATCGGCAAGTGGATTTTGAATATAACTCACTCCAACTGACTGATCGTCCCATGCTATACGCGAACGCTCAGAGAAGATTTGTAAAACGAAATTGTAAAGATGACGACGACGCATGAAGCGTTCATCCGTTTCTTTTCGTGTGTAACTGCCATGTTTTTTTTGCCGATCCTGCACTCAAGCTGAACCGGCCGCTGGCCATCCTGTGGAAAGTCCACGGAAAGCAGCGGCCCAGAAGAAGCAGTCGATCGAGTTCTTGTGCGCGACGCCGCCATCTTAATGTCGCAAAGCTTCTGGAGGCGCGCAGCAAAGCAAAGCAAGCAAGCTTCTTTCTTCTTTTTTTTTCCGCGCGTAGTACCTAACCATGTGTTCCGATCCCAGGCGCCACGCCACGGGTGACTGACCAAATGTGATAATACGTACGAGTGCGACCGCGTCACGTTTCTTCGTGTCCAAGGTGCCTGATCGAGAAGTGGCCGGCCGCTGGCTTGGCCAGTTCGCACGCGCGCATCAACCCTCTGACGTGAACGACTCTTCCATCACACAAACACATCTTCTTCCCGTGCTGGCTAGCTGCTTACTAGCCCGTACTCTCCCGTGCCTAGTAAGACCTCGCGGCTTGGCTCCGTTTATATACAAACGCGTTGCACGCGTACGTGCGTGGAATTTTTTTTCATTCCGGCTGATCGAGTTCGTTAATAAGGTGAGAGAGAGAGAGAGAGAAAGAGAGAGAGAGAGAGAGAGTAATCAATCAGCAGCGCGTGCGAGCTGAGCGATCCATCTGCCGGTCGTGTGGTGCCATCGATGACGCTGACGAGGCAGGAAGCGGAGGAGAGCAAGGAGATGGAGGGCCTGCGCGTGCACGCCGACGCGCTGCTCTCGCTGTCGTCGCCGGCGGTGCCGTCGTCGACGACGGCGACGGCCGCGAGCAGCAGGAGGGCTATGGCGGCGGAGGGCGTGTTCGAGTGCAAGACGTGCCGCAAGAGGTTCCCGTCGTTCCAGGCGCTGGGCGGGCACCGGACCAGCCACACGCGGCTGCAGGCGCGGATGCTCAGCGACCCGGCGGCCGGCGCCGGCGCCGGCGCGGCCGAGAGGGACAGGGCGCGGGTGCACGAGTGCGCCGTCTGCGGGCTCGAGTTCTCCATGGGCCAGGCGCTCGGCGGCCACATGCGCCGGCACAGGGGCGAGGCGCCGCCGGCCGTCATCGACGCCGCCGCCGCGCAGCAGCAGCCGGAGCAGGGCAGCATGCCGGACCTCAACTTGCCGCCGGCTCTGGAGGACGGCGGCGATGGACGCGATCAAGATCAACCATCGGGCGGTGATCATGATCGCAACACCTCCGAGCCTCAGCTGCTCAACCTGCTTGTATAGCCTGCACGACATGTACTTACATGGTGATTGGCGTGGTACATACATGGGGACTAAGATTTTTGGAACCTGAACATGACATGTAATTCATTTTAAACTTCGTTAGTTCGAAAAATAGGTTCTGTTCCTTGATTCAGTTGGTTTCTTTTCCTTCTGTAAAGTTACTGGTAGATTGAGATTTATTTGTCGCAAGTAGATTCATCTGTGTATTATCTGACAACTTTGATCCAATGAAAATTATTGTTTCCACGAGTCTCTCGAAAGAGAACATGTTTTTGTTTCCCACGAATTGAGTGGAATTTGGGTGAGTGAGTGGTCTAACTGTTCTTGGTGGTACCTCCTATATGCAAGGCGTCCTATGGTTAACATACGATAGATTGGCCCAATAACCCACTAAATCTAAACAGAAGCCCAAGTCAGAGCGTCAACATTTTGAAACAGAAGAGTCAACATTTTTGTAGTTCTATTTCAACATTTTTATAAAAAATATTGACCACAAACAAAAAAATGTTGATGTAGTATATTTAAAATATTGACGAAAATTTTAAATTTTAAAAAATTTTAAAAAATATTCATATTGGATCTCATTTTGTAGAATTAATTGTAACAAACACGTAGGTTCAAACGAATTCGAAAACGGACTTACGGTTTAGGAGAAAAATGCGTTTAAAGTTTGAAATTCGTTTCTTTTTCTCCCACCTCCCACCCGTCCCAATCAGAGAGCGACATGTGGCAGCTTCTCAGCTATCCCCTTTTCCACCTGCGCGAATCTGAACCGTTACACGAATCTCAAATACTGTTCTATCAAAGTTTAACCATAGCCCGCCCTAGATATAGGATCCACCGTTCTTGGTAAACTACGCGCTATGGCCTATGGGTACAGAATCCACATAGCCCACCAGGCCGGGAGAGCCGAAAAGTCTGGTCACCTTACAAGGTGCAAAAGGCTGAGCACAGAGCCTGTTCAGGCCCAACTTGTGTACTGCATATCCAACAGAAGCTGGAATTGCTGAGCTGCCAGTATTCTATAGCTATAATATTTGGGCTTGATTGGTAATTTTGCTACAACTCCCAAGCCTACTAAATTGGAGCCGAGGCAAAGGGCACCAATTCAGCGGTCCCCAATACTTTCCTCCGTTCCTGAGCCCCACAACACCACTGGTGTATACTAGCACTCAATCTCGTTATCTGAACTGTCCATTTCGGCGGAAAAGGATCGAGAGGAGGGTGCTGGATCATGGGGGACCGGTGCAGATGCGGATGCAGTAGACACAAGGTTTTTTTTTTTAGAAAAGAGCTTTGCGCCTGCTTTTATTGAAAGCAATAACGAGTTCCTTACAAACTTCAGTCTCGGTACTGGGGATACCAGTTTAACAGAGGAGCGCCGACAAAACACTAAACTGTCTCAGACGAGCAAAACTAGCACCAAGAACCACTACACATATTACAGCTTGTGAGCAAGTAAGGAAAAAAGCAGCAGCACTATCATCTCTTCATTCACCCTCACACCAATCTTGTTCTTCAGCTTTCTCCTTTGATTGCTGTTGGAATGATAGGAACCACGACTTCAGCTTTTCTGTCAGCTCGCTCACCTTGTGCTGCTCCTGTTCCGATAACAATCCTTTCCACCTCTGCATAAAAGAAAAGATTTTTCGCAGCAGGTTAGTTGGATTTCGAAGGAACTTCTTTTGAATCGCCATCTCATTTCTGTTCCTCCATAAGACCCAGGACACAATTGAGAAGTAAAAAATCCCCAACTCATAGTATTTATTCCCCAAAATCAGCCAGTTATCTAAAAAATTTTCCATCGACCCTGGGACACTCTCCCAGCACAAAGCCTCCTTTATGCAACCCCAAACGAATTTAGCCACCTGGCAACCAAAGATTATATGGTCCGTGGTCTCAGGAGCACCACATAGTATACAGTTTTTATTGCCCTTCCATTTCTTCTTTTTCAACTCAACCCCAGTCTGTAGCTTGTTTTGAAAAGCCAACCAGAGAAACACTTTTAGTTTGGTGGGAATGCTGCAGCCCCACATTGCTTTCATTCTCCTGTTTGTAACCCCCCTGAAGGTCAGCAAATGGTATAGGGATTTGGTGGAAAAAACTCTATTCTTTTCTAGAGTCCAGATCACCTCATCCTTCTCCTCTGTCAGCTGCACTTGATGTAGCTCCATCATTAGTTCCTGCCATTCCTCTCGATTTCTGGGAGATAAACTTCTTCTGAAATCTATGTTCCATTCTCCCTCCTCCCAATAGTCAGCTACCAAGCTATCTGTTTTCCTGGTTATGTTATACAGCCCTGGAAACCTTAGTCTCAAAGGCACCTCCCCCCACCATACATCTTCCCAGAATTGGGTATTCCTTCCATCTTTCACTACATTTACTGCTCCTTTTCTGAAATGGTGCTTGACCTTGTGCAGTCCCTGCCAAAACTGAGACCCCCCCTGTGGGTTGACTTGGAAGAAGTTTTTATGCCTGAGGTATTTATTTCTCAGGAAACTAGCACAGAGGTCATTTGGGTCGTTTCTTTGGATTCTCCAAATCCATTTAACCAACAGAGCCTCATTCATAATTTTGGTGTTTAAGGTACCAATCCCCCCAAAATCCTTAGGCAAACATGCATCTTTCCATTTGATCATGTGGTACTTGAAACTGTCCTCTGTATTCCCCCAGAAAAATCCTTAGGTAAGAGGACGAAAGAGTATCTGGGGAACTGCCTAATCATCAGGCTACTGTTTTTGCCAAGCACTCCAATAGTTACAGCAGCTACTCGGAGCCACCTCCCAGAGAATTCAGAACAAAATTCCCAAAAGGAAATTAAAATGAAGCATTCGTTTTCTTGTTAGTGTACGGATATGTTGCCGAAACTCTGCACATCTCGACTTGTGAGAAATCAGAGGACGACAGTTGTTTCCCCCCCCCCCCCCCCCCCCCCCCCTCCGGGGAATAGAGAACGAAAAGTAGAACAATTTGGTTCCATCGATCACATAACAATTTCTGCAGTCTGAAGGAAACCGAAGAAGAACAACGTATAAGCAGCAGCGTGGCTTGAATTTGTTGGGCCCTACGCCAATGCGGCGATAACATGCATGATGTACAAAAAGCCAATTAGCAGAGCACAAACGGATCACCAAATGGTTAGAGTTTAGGCTTGTTACTTGATTTCTAACAATCAGATTAGCATAACACAATCAGATTGCCAAGTTGGCCACAAGTTTCATGGCACATTATCCCCAATCGCCTCTTTGGCACTTCCAGCAGCTTCAGATCTTCCGTCTTTCCCAGCCGGCAAGATGTTAATAACCCAATAGACGACACTAAGGGTCCAAACCAACATAATAGCTGTTATGTATCTATTAAAGACAGCAGTCCGCCTGCATATCAGAAAGACGGAAAGACAGAAAATGAAATGAATCGTACCAGGGAATTCAATCAATTTTCATATTACTCTGCCAAGATGGTGGCTTAAAGGTACAATGGCTTTCCAGCTCGAAGTGCAAATAAAAGAAAAAGGTAATCAATAAAGATACCACATACAATTGCAATATACTAGCTTTGACTTCATGTTATCTAAGTTACCTGGTTCAGAACGCAAAACAATGGCTTTATTCTTGTAATATGCCCCAAAAAACTTCTGATAAGCTTTTAAAAAAGAACAAAATTGAATAAAACACCAGCTTTTGGAACCAACTTGTCACATTGCTGCAGATCTGATTAACATATTGCAGAGGGAAGAACAAAAGACATACAACGCTGATTAATATTCCTAAATTCTTGAAAGGTAACCAAGATGTGTTGTTTCATATCTTTTATATTGTGTTATCAGTCCAACATTTTTGAAAACTATTTAACATCTAACCTCACCTCATATTTTAACTAAACAGAAGCAAGATGAAGCAAGTTCGGATGTAACGAGCCGAAGCACAAAAGCATTATATAACACATAAAATAGAAAGCAGCATTCATAAAGATACATGGAAGAATGGTTCACCCTCACCGAACGCATTTGGTTACGATTGGTCAGGAGACTTACTTCTCCAATTGAGTCGCCCATTTTTTAAATTCTTCATCATAAGTTCTCTTATCTGCTTCCATTATAGCTTTGTGAGACTTTTTGGCTTCCGCTTCAGTTCCATGGGCTGCCCTTTCAGTTTGACAAGTAACAGTGCCCTTGATGGACGAACTGGATGAAATAGTTCTCTTCACTCCTCTAATGAGAACCACAAATGCAGGCTTAGTATGATGGGTGATAGATGAGGGCATGTCAGTTGTTGGGCTGCTTGTTTTAGAAGCA
Source organism: Eragrostis nindensis (assembly GCA_012490785.1). Lineage (NCBI taxonomy): Eukaryota > Viridiplantae > Streptophyta > Magnoliopsida > Poales > Poaceae > Eragrostis > Eragrostis nindensis. Next base: position 23,639 of record JAAXCT010000927.1, read on the forward strand.
GGACATGAGCAAGGAAATGACTTGAAGTACCTTGCGTCCTGCGTTAACCAGGAAAGAAGTAATAAGTGAACTTTAGCATAAATTTTTTTCCCATGACAAGATGAAAGTTGTATCAATAATGGTACGCAGGCTCGTTACTTCATTTCTAGACTCTTAAGCAAGAGCACCACTATGGGGTCTATAAATCTGCCGACTCGCTCAATCGATACGGAGTAACACTAAGTCTCCAAAAGTAACTAGCGAGAATTCCGGAACTGAGAGCCACTAAATTTAGAGAGTGAGTTAGACAATCTGTAGGATGTACTTTTTACTAAACAATACCTATATTTGAGTCTATAATTCCTTTTGGCTATTCTCTAAGAGTTGCTCTACAAATCCATCGAGGACTTTGGTTGAAGGGAACTTTCAGCAGGTTTGAAGGGGAAAGTAGCCTAAACACTAAAATACATTCAGTGGGTTAATATATTTCAATAAATCAATAATCTCTTAAACAAGATTGGAGCAGCTGGGTCCAAAAGTGTCGAATTGAGATTTAGAACAAGAAGACTAGCTATCCAAGATTTCTCTCCGTTCAAACACACCCTTGAGAAATTAAAGTTTGATTTATATACATACCGAGGCCCGGCTTGTGCCGGGGAGGCATCTGGATCTAGAAATCCGGGAGGAGATGTTCTGGAACAAGAAGCGAATGGGCATCTCGGCTATAGATCTATGGAGCTCCAAACGACTCAAAGTTATTCCCCAAATCTTCTGGAACAAAACCGCACCCAGAGAAAATTGATAATGGTAAGCAGGAAGAATCAAACAAATACCTCAACTTCAATCGATCACCGAGAACTAGAGTATTCTAGAAAAAAAGAACTGAGAAACCAGAGTAAATTGAACTTGCCAAGGAAAGAAGATTCGATCGATGGAAATCTGGGGAACGAGCACCTTCAAGAGCTCTTTCTTTTTTTTCAAAGGAGAGCCTTTTCTTTTAAGATAGAGAGAAAATGAAAAAAAAAACCATTATACCAAGTACAAACCAACTAGTCGGCCTCGTCCCGCAAAATTTTATTATTAATCAATCTTTTTAGTCTATTTAATATTTATATTGAGCAACACTATAGGTCCGACTCAGTCTTCCGACTAGAAATAATCAAGTCATGGTGTACGTAGATTACGCCAATGAGACAGGAGTCGGACCATGCAGGTCGAATGCATAGTCTTCTCCAATTATATTACTAATTTTTTTAACTAACTAGCTGGCGAGAAAAGAATTCGGGAAAAAATTAGCCAAACTACTAAAGCCCTACAATATCTTTCCGGCCTTTTGCTTCACGCTAACCCAAAGCCCAAGAAGCTTCTGTGCTCCTGTTGTTCAACCCGTCGATGAAAATTCTCCAATGTTGAGACACCAAAATAGGAGCGATTAATTTTTTTTAAAAAAAGTATTTTACTTTTTCTAAGTTTGGTCATAGTCTAGATAACTTTTAAATCATAATTTACTGGCTCTTCGAGTGAAAACCCATATTGACGACGGCGAGGCTTAGGCTCCGCTTCCTCCCCAGAGGCGCCGTCTAGAAGGTTCGTCATGTGTGTTGTTGACGCAATCTGCCACAAGTTAGACACCACCCAACCCCACCTCCGTCAGCTCCACACAGCTCAAGCTCCTCCCACCTTCAGTCCACTTTGCTCGCTCTCAAGCTCCTCCCACCTTCAGTCCACTTTGCTCGCTCCCAAAAGCTCTGCATCTTAACATTTCTTCTACTCATGCACAGTCTTTGCAATGCTTTCTGCACCTTGTCGTGAGTTGGCAAGTGCTTGCTATCAGTGTGCCTTTTTATGTAGTTTTTATCTCAATTGTATCGACTCATCATATGCTGGTTAAGCGAGACCATGATCCGCTCTCTTAGATCTTCTCATGTTCCATTCTCATGTTCCATTTGATGGACCTCTTTCCTTTATGATTTCCTCCTCTCAATGGGCATTGGAGTACGTCCTTTGGATACTGGATGGTTTTCTAAGGGTTGCATAACAGTCGTAGCGAGATAAAACTCATCGAAGGGCTCGCTTGGTGGTGGCACAAGTAGCGACAACTTGCTCTTGGCATTGAGCAAGATGTGCTCTTCATTGGTGCTCTTTGTATCCTTGACTATACTGTGAGTGTAGGCATGTGGTGTCTTTCTCTTCCTCTATGTAAAGTGTTTTCTTGCTAATCATGCTGTAACAAAATGTTTGGCCTTTGGATGGTCTATTTTAGTGAAATTTCAGGTATGAATAAATATGTGTCGAGCTGCATCGATAAAACCGCCTTGTTCCGAGTTGATGTTAGCGAAACCATTTTGGATTGAAAAGAAAAAGAAAAAGTGAGCAGATTAGCAAATGTTAGGAGTAAAGTAAACCAAACTTTAGTTTAGTGGGTTATTGGATTAGGACCAACTTTGAAGAGAGTAGAGTGAAGTTTATCCATTTTTAAACACATAAAGTTCATTCCATATTTGAACGGGCAATTCACGAAGAACCTGGTGCACGCAAATTATAATGGAGATACAAACCGGTTTCATCCTATCCAAAGCCATCACAAGCATGATTCATAATCTGTCCCAAATAAACCATTTCAATGCAACTCATTAGCAGGCCCCCTCGAGGAGCTAATGTTGCTGCAGTGTTGTTCAGATTAGTAGAACACAACCAGATTACCAAATGGTTAAAGTTTAGACCCCTTGGCAGAAATGCACACACTATACATAGCTCACGTGAAAATCACATGCATCTCACGGACTGACGCCATCAAAGTGGACACTTCACCATCTACTGATCTCTACACGAGAAGATAGATACATAGGCGCCGCTCGCCGTATCTTCCACATGACATGACGGCACGAGTCCAGAGCGTGACGCCCCCACGACACATATGCCAACGAAAACGCGGTCACCCTCTGTTATTATTCCCTTGCCCGCCGCAGGCGATCACCAGGTAGCCGTCTTTCTTGTTCTTGGTCATCCGCGGGATGCACCTGTCATGCAGGTCCCCGGCCTCCTTTGCCAGCTCCAGCTTTATCACCCTGCAAATCAGCACGGCCAAGATAATAATCATATCGCCATCTCGCATCATAACAGTCGTAGGAGTATCACATGAGGCACAGTACACCGCATGATTGATTGTTTCTTTCAAAGCGCTGGTAAATGCAGGTTGTTCAGGCCCAATTAGGGCTTGCTCTGGACCACTGCTTAAAAGCAGAGTTGAAATTCCCGACAAAAGGCTGTTGCTACAAGCTCACATCAGAATCAGATTTTTTCAAGTACTGCTACTACCACAGATTAGTACGAGTAGATTCAGGACTAATAAGCCTTCCGAGACGTACTCCTGCTACAGGACGCGTCGCTGAAAGCAGGTCTAAGATTTGTTGGTGCTCCCTAGTCGCAGGCACGGAACAGGGCAGGTGACGAACAAGAGCTCGATCGCCATCCCCGACGAAAGTCTCTACACCCCACCAGTCCGCGCGATCTCAGTGCCGTGGAAGTGCTTCAAGTGCGCGACAGCTCCCCGAGACCTACTGCTATTTATGGAGGTGATCACTGATCACTAATCGAGCGTTTCTTGCGCGGAAGGCAAATGGCGTTCGCAGTGTCAGGACGGGTTCAGCGGTGAGGAGCCAGCTGGATCATAAGTGCGATTACGACACCATGGTTCAATGCAACAATGGCGACCTACCCTTACCGCCGTTTTATTTAGAGTCTCAAGCAAGCAACTGATCAGTGCATGATCCTGGTGCTCGCTTGCGATGATTGCAAGTGCAAACGGGATGGGATTTTACCTGTCGGCGTTGTACGACGACGACCGCCGGAGAACGGCCAGGTCCCGGCACGCGTCGTCGTCGGCCGGCGAGCGCTTCGTCATCTCCACGATGCTCCCGCTGAAGTACTCCTTGTCCTCCACGATCTTCGCGCGGTAGGACGTTACCTCGGTGGCCGCGACGGCGGCGGACCCCGGCTGGCGCGGCGGGCGCACGCGCGGCATCACCGGCGTGGCGTGCGCGTCCTTGACGGACACGGAGCCGCACGAGATGAGCTGCATGAGCACGGAGGATGCCCTGGCCCGGCTGCCGCCGCCGCCGACGGCCGCCACGACGCGGCCGTCTGCCTCGATCAGCGCCTCGAGCGTCTCGGGGCTCGTCGACGCCGTCGGCGGCGACGTCGTCTCCGCTCTGCTCAGCTCGTCCTGCTGCGCGGAAGCCTTGACGACGCCGCCGACGCCGCGCCTCTGGTGGTGTCCGCGGCCGCCGTCCTCGGTCTGCGTCGCGGCGTCCGCGGCGCCGTCCTCGCCCTTGTACACCACGTACTGGCCCAGCTCCGCCGCGCTGGCGCTCTTCTTCCGGTGCGTCGGCCGGGCGTGCTCGCACCGGGCGGAGGACGAGGAGGCGTCCGTCTCGTGCGAGCCCGAGGACGACGACGACGCGGCGGCCGCCGCGTCGAGCAGCGGGAGCGGCGCCGGGTGCAGGCGCTCCGTGCCCTTGAGCACGTACTCCCGGCCGACCACCGGGTGGATGTAGTCGTCGTCGGCCAGGTCGTGCCACACGAACCCGTTCCGGTAGCTCCTGCATTGCAGCAACACCGCAACGAACATAATGTTAGACACAGGCTACAACGCCAGAACAAGAACGAACTTTGCGCAAAAACCAACCTCTTGGACGCCCACGAGTACATGCGCGCCATCCCTTTGCCTCTCAGCGCGTCGAGCCGGTCGATCACATCTAAAAGCAACAACACCATCACAGCAGAACGGTCAACTACGATTAAACGGAAAGGCAAAATGCAATGGAGAGAAGCTGCTGTGGTTACCTCGGAGGTAGAGGCCATGGGGGCAGGAAAGCGCGACCTCCATGAAGTGCGGATGCTCAAGGTGCCCGTTTCTCGAGAGGTAGTACACGACGGCCGCCCTTGCCGGCCGCGGCCTCGGCGGCCTGGGCGGCGCCGCCATCTCGGGGCTCCTGGGCTCCTGCTGCCGCCACTGCAACCTCGCCGCCTGCTGCTCCGCTCTCGCCCGGCCGCCCGCCACCACCACCGCCATGCTTCGGCAAAGCGCCGCCTCTCTATCAGTGCACTAACTGAGCAACGCTGGCGTCGTGGCGTCGTGGTTGCTACTCTAGCTAAGCTTATGGGCCGCCCGCTAGCAGCGTTTAAATGGCGCGAGAGCGACACAAGGGAAAGAGGGTGCAAAAGAAGGGCTCAGAGACGCAGCGCGCACAGCACAGGGCACAGGCATTGAAATCGTGCCAGGACCAGCGCGCCGCAGCAGCTGTAACCTGAGATAAAGGGCTGTGCTTGTGCGATGGCTTGGTGTGCCGGTCGCTATGAACCTGTGGAACGAACGTGTCGTGTGAAACTGGAACCTCTGCGTGGTCTTGGTGTCTTCCCGTTGGTTCTTGAGGTCAACCAGCTGCTGGAACACTGCGTGTTTGGTATTGCAGTCTGCACCGTTGGTTAAGTACTACGACCAGCAATTAACTAGAGCATAATTACTCTGGCTGTTGACTAACCAGTGTGACCAAGGGGCTTGCAAGAGCCTGGGGATGATGAAATTGCAGCTGGTTCGGCGCTTGCCCAAGCTGTTCTTTTATGCCCGCGCCTTTGACTCACCAAACTTACGTCTTTCGGGGCACGACGCTGACCACACGAGTCGCCGGGTCCAAGTGTCGGTCCGAGGCCGCTCTGCCACTGTAAATGAAAATGAAAAGAAAAATCTTGCTCGAGACCACCCACCTCCTCAAACCGTCCCAAGTTTCCAATGATTTGTTTACTGGTGTCTGATGCCTCGTGTCTGCACGCACAAAAAAATAATCCGTGCATGTGGAGGCGTTCGAGCACGGGTATGCCGCGCCGATGCTGCTAACATTTGGAAGCATTTGCGTGATTTGGAAGGTTGCAATCCCTGTCCTGTCCCGCTTGGCCTCCGAGTTCCAACCCTCGGCGCGCGTGGCGTGGCGTGGGAGAAGACGGGGACAAGTATACAAATCCGCGCCATGTGTGAAGGGACCAAGGTCACCAGCTTATTAGAGGCAATAACGTTTAGGCTTGGGTCCCAGCGCTCAGTGGCCTATTTTGTCAGTGATTGGAATCAATGGCAACAGAAATTGTGGAGTGGAGATGCACAAAAAGCTTGTGGCGTTTGATTAGGAGGGCCAGGCGGTGAGGACAAGCGGGAGGTTCCACCGACTAGGAGATGGCATTGGCAGGTGCGGATAGCGAGAGCGCACGACGGGCGGGCGGCAACACCGGGGCGGAGGATCGAGAGAGACTGCGTTTGACTCACGGCGATCATGGACGAGGGCGGACGCGCGCGCCCGGCACCCCGGCCCGTTCAGGCGCCGAGATCCGCTCCCTCGTCCTCGTGTCGAGTTGTTTTCTCCTTTTCACAGCGAGCGCGGGCGGCTTTACCGCGCCCCGGTAAGCGCACTGATTACTGGATGGGCGCGCATCGCCGCTGCTCATGATTCCGCTGCCATCGGCAGTGCATTGTGCATGCTTGCCGAGTTCCTGTCATGCAATCGATGGTTCACGCAGACGAGATCGATGTCAGTGCCAGCTCGATCGTCGATCGTAGTACAGGACTGCATGTTTAGAGCTGGGTAACTAAAAAGTCCACATCCGACTGCCCGCACAGGTTCCTACGTGCGTGCAGGAAACGCCGGAGTGTGCTACTAGTTTAATGGCAGTGCGTACGTTGATGAAAAGGAGGCGTTGCAAGGCAAGTGAACACAACAGTGCGCGCGCGTGGAGAACATGCAACGTGGAGTGCAGGAGTGGGGGACTGGTGGTACTCCGTAACGGAGGTCGCCAAAGTCACCGAGAACGTAACTCGGGCCACTGTGTTTTCGCTAGCTGGTCGCTGCTGTACTCCGTTCACGAAATCCTGTTGGTTGCCTGTTGAGCGGATCGGGGTCGACTTTTCTTCGATGCGATCCGGTACAAACTGTTTGTGGGAAACGCGCGTCAGCAGCCGCACCGTTCTAGCAAGAAGATCGTGGAGGACGTCCGGACTAGACGAGAACAGAGTACCGTGGTGAGCTCACGCCACGACTTGCTTGTCCTGCACTCTCTCTCTCTCCAAAGTGCAACCCGCTAGGCCCAAGAGGACCCATCAGGGCCCGTTAACACATATCGCCATTTGCCTATACGGCCTATGAGTCGCGGCAGTCACAACAGCGCAGAGGTCTGAATCGAACCACCTCGCAAACCCCTCAACCCTCGCCGCCGCCGCCCACCCGCCCGCCGATCCGCCCCCGCCGTCGCCATGGGCAATTTCCGCAAGCTCGGCCGCCCATACTCCCACCGACTCTCCATGCTAAGGTATTCCCTACTTTTATCCCGACGCTTTCGTACACGGCCCGTACGTCGCCCTTGCCGCTGACATCCAGATTTGTCTCGCGGGCAGGACGATGGTGTCGCAGCTGGTGAAGCACGAGCGCATCGAGACCACCGTCGCCAAGGTATGGCAACCTTCATTTTTGCCTCGCGCGCCTTGCGGCGATCTTCTGAAAATTTTGGTCTCGGGGGCTGTGATTGCTTAATGCGGTGGTCTGGTTTCAGGCGAAGGAGGTGCGGCGAAAGGCGGATCAGATGGTTCAGCTAGGGAAAGAGGTACACTCAGCAAGATCCCTCTGATGTCCTGTTTAGATATCGTGGTATTTAAGGCAGTGGGTGTAAGACAGGCTGACAATCATGTTATTATTAAGTAGTGCACGCATAGTTTGCAATGGATGATCACCTAGTGTAATAGTCATTGCTCCTAAGTGTAACTGATTCTCAGCTATCGGTACATTTTATGCTAGAGCTCAGATTCTCAGCTATCGGTACACGAGAATGGTACACCTGCTGGTGAACAGCACTGTAGAAATCATGTTGCTTGTCTATGGTTGACGTCCTACCTACAATGAAGTTCTAGTGAGAGGTCCAGTAGTTTCCTTTCCAGATATTTCAAGTGGATATTCGCTATTGAAGTGTCTAATCAGATAATTGATCAATAAGAACACCCTCTAACTAGCATAGACCTTGGTACTATTTTGTTTGTAAATGCTACAATCTTCGTGAGGATACCAATAGTCCCACCAACCATGCCGCGCGACGTATTTTTTCTGTCCAGTATCTTTGCTGTTTTTGCCTTTTTGAACTCCTTGTCTTGAAGGTGATTATACAGAAATTTATGTCATTTGCAGGGTACTCTCGACGCAGCCAGACGTGCTTCTGAATTTGTTAGGGGCGATGATGTTGTTCATAAGCTATTTACAGAGCTTGCCTACCGCTACAAGTAATCTCTTTTACCCACACATGGATTTGCTCAATTTGGTATTATCCAGCATATCCACATTGGATTTGTTACTCCCTGTGTTTCCAACGAGAATTGACTACCGTCGCATCCTTTAATGTATCCATTCCAGAACGTTGTTGTCTTGTTGAAAGGAACTTTTCCTGTAAAATCCATTGAATACTTATATTCATTTTTTTATTCTATATTCAGGTTGGTAAGTTAGACTAGATAGCTATATGAGTGAAACAAAACAGCTTATTAATTTGTAGTAAAAATAAAATCTCATTTCCTACGTACAAGAAAAAAGTTGAAGTAAACTTAGTAAACTCTTTACCCCAAGATTGAGATTGTTTGATTAGTGAAGTATGTGCAGGAAAGATGTTAAAAATTAAGACGCGTCTCAAAATTCTATGGTTGCTTGTATGATCAAAGAGAAAAATAAGACAATGGGTGTCAGTGGGGGTTTCTCATTCACACACACACAATAATGAGCTTAAACTAATGATCCATGTTTTTTGGATTCCAGAGATCGAGCTGGCGGATACACAAGACTACTGCGTACCAGAATACGTGTTGGTGATGCTGCACCAATGGCATACATCGAGTAATTTTCTTTACCCATTTTCTAGGAAATTTAAATAGTATAGCTGTTCTGCAGACGGTTATTTAGTGAACGAAGCCGCTGTGCAGCCTAGTTAGTTTTGGAGCTTTCTATTCCAGCATACAACCTAGTTAGTTCATGAATACTCCAGCATATGCTAATTTATCGCTGTGTTTAGCAAATCTGACAAAATGGACAGTGTTTTGTCTCAATTTGTTTCGAGCCAAGTAACTAAACTGCTCTTTGGACATTGTTAGCTTGTTGCATCAAGTTTTGACCCTATAATGTGAAGACCATCTGGATATGCATTGCCACAGTTTTCGGAAGCCTGGCAGAAATGCAATATTCATCATTTATGCCATATGCAGGTTTGTCGACAGGGAGAATGAACTTCGAGAGGCCAAGCCTGCAGCACCACCGCCACCACAACGAGTCCCTCTTGATCCATGGTCGAAGTCTCGTGCCAGCCAGCAGTGGGCAGGACCTAAAGTCAGCAAGGACTCTGAAACAGATGGCCTATGAGAACAATGTCTGCGTTGTGTTTGTTTTCTTGAAAGAGAATATTATATTTTCTGTAGAAGGCATGCTTTGCCGTGACTGACTTGCAGGAGAATTTCTCAGGAAATAACTGTGAACAGAATAATTGATCATATAATGCGTTATTGTATCCTCTTGAGATGTACGCTTCAGTTCAATTGAATATTGAAAGGTTATCCACGCAGGACTTCTGATTCTGACCGGTGAAATGTATTTGTTTCACCTATTGGTGAATGGTGACTTACGGATTAGAGAATGGCCTGACAAAGTCATTGCCGCCTTACCAATCCCGTGCTGTTGTTTTAGAAACCTCACCGCACTGTTTCTTCAAAGAGTGGTAGCGTTACCGGATCGAAGTTTGGAGCCCTGCAGCGAGCCACATTGCTCTTCGAATTGGCGCACCAGTTGTTGCTGTATACTTGGTGCGTCGCCCGTCAGCTTGGAATCTACTGCAGCTCTCGCGTTCTCAAATTCTCATGAGTCATGACACATACACTGCCCAGATCCTCATGCACACAACCCATTCGCCCGCCGCCTAAATCACAAGCACAACCACCAGGCGTGAAGTCTCGCCGCTCCGCGCTCCAAAACGGCCAGCAAACCGCACATCAGGTTCTCAAGTCAGGGTGGGGCCGTCATCCCTGACTCAGCAGCTCGCAGAACGGGAGACGTCAAAGCTCGCGGCGCGACGCTCTGGAGCAGAACTCAACGTGCTTGACGAAATGCCCTACCGGGACGTCGTCTCGGCGACGGCCGCGATCGGCGCGCTGACCCGCCGCGGCCGGCACCGCGACGCCCTCGCCCTGTTCTCTCGCGTGCTGGCCAACGGAGTCGCGCCCAACGAGTTCACCTTCGGAACCATCCTCCGGTCGGCCACCGCGCAGCGCGACCTGCGCGCCGGCGCACAGCTCCACGCCTGCGCCACCAAGCTCGGCCTTTGCTCCAACGTCTTCGTCGGCAGCGCTCTCGTCGACCACTACGCCAAGATGGGCGCCATGAAGGAAGCCCAGGGCGCGCTCGACGACACCCGTGAGCCGAACGTGGTCTCCTACACCGCGCTCATTGCAGGTTTGCTGAAGAATGGGATGTCCGAGGATGCGATCCGGGTGTTCCGATGCATGCCGGAGAGGAACGTGGTCTCCTGGAACGCGATGATCGGCGGGTGCAGTCAGGCCGGTCTCAGTGAGGAGGCTGTCACTCTGTTCTTGGCAATGTGCCAGGAAGGTGTCAGGCCGAACGAAAGCACGTTCCCCTGCGTGCTCACTTCCGTTGCCAATGCTGGTGCTCTCGGCCTTGGCAGAAGCGTCCATGCGTCAGCCATCAAGTTCTTGGGTACGCTTGACGTTTTTGTGGGGAATTCTCTTGTGAGCTTCTATGCCAGATGCGGCAGTTTAGATGACAGTGTCCTAGTGTTCAAAAAGATGAAGCAAAAGAATGTGGTCTCCTGGAACGCTCTGATCTGCGGGTATGCACAGAATGGAAGAGGACAGGAGGCTTTGAATGCTTACAGTGAAATGAGAGCAACAGGCCTCAAGCCAGTTAATGTGACTCTTCTCGGCTTGCTATTTGGTTGCAACCATGCTGGTCTTGTTGACGAGGGATATGCATTGTTCAAGGCTGCACAGATGGAGCAACCCGGCATCCTGAAGCCTGAGCATTATGCTTGTGTGGTTGATCTACTATCTCGGGCCAAGCGGTTCGATCATGCCCAGAGGTTTCTAGAGGAACTTCCCTTTGAGCCGGGCATCGGGTTTTGGAAAGCGTTGATAGGAGGCTGTCAGATTCACTGGAACAAAGAGCTGGCTCAGAGCGTCGCAAACCGCATTCATACGCTGGATCCAAAGGATACATCTTCATACATTCTTCTATCTAATGTTTACTCTGCTGCTGGAAGCTGGCAAAGTGTGTCAATGATCAGAAAAGAAATTAAGGAGAAGGGGCTAAAAAGGATCACTGGCTGCAGTTGGATTGAGGTCCATGGCAAGGTCTATGTATTCTTCAATGGAGACTGTAGGCATCCTCAGAGTGATGAAATTTACATGATCCTTGAATTATGTTTAGATAACAGGGAAAATGAAGATTCTGTAGTATAAGAATGACAAATGTTTCAAATAGCAGAGGCATTTGCCATCGTCAATTAGCCTTAAAAGAGCTCTGCTGGAGACTGCAGTGGTGAACACCGGATGAATGAATAATCAGCTTTCAGGGGTCAGATGAAATGAATCAAATGATGCTGCCCTGCGGTAGTAGGAAGAAATGTTCCTAGCGTTCATCAATGAAAAGCGGAAGAGTTACAGGCCTGAACCAGACAAAAAAACGAGCAACTGGATCATGCTCTGACTCTGAGCCTCCTGATATAACTCCTACAGTCTCAAGATAATTCATGCTGTTTTTTTTCCCCTTTTTTTTCCCCATTTGCAGAGTTCTTAAATTGCAACGTTGATAGGTTAAAAATTGGATTGATAGGTTAAAAATTGGATCTCCCTGAGTAATTTGTCATTCACTATGACTACAGCAGTTACTGGAATTGACAGGTTTCTTTTTCTGAAGCGAAGGAAAATGTGAAAATATAGAATTACAGAAGTTAACCCTGAAAATGTGACTAATGCAAAACCTCTGCAGAACGAAATGTAAAACCTGTCAACACCACAAGATCAAATAGCATCGCAGATAACAGGAACAATTCACAATAAATCGTGTAAAGGCGATGACCCAAATTGACAACCACAGAGCTTTGAACCAAAATATATTCGAAATTTATCAATATCATTGATTAATTCAGCATGCATAACACATTCTACATTGTTCGACATCACAAACCTAACAGTCCTAAATATTGAAGCAAACGACTCCAAGCCACGCCACGCCGCATGAGCGCGGGCATCTAAGAAGAGGTGAACTTGGTGACGGCCTTGGTGCCCTCGGAGACGGCGTGCTTGGCGAGCTCGCCGGGGAGGACGAGGCGGACGGAGGTCTGGATCTCGCGGGAGGTGATGGTGGGCTTCTTGTTGTAGCGCGCGAGCTTGGCCGCCTCGCCGGCGAGCTTCTCGAAGATGTCGTTGATGAAGGAGTTCATGATGGACATGGCCTTGGAGGAGATCCCAATGTCCGGGTGCACCTGCTTGAGCACCTTGAAGATGTAGATCTTGTAGGTCTCGACGCTCTTCTTGGCCTTCTTCTTGCCCTTCTTGTCGCCGCCCTCCTTGCCGGCGCCGGGGACGCGCTTCTCCGCCTTGGGCTTCTTCTCGGCCTTCTCCTCGACCGGCTTCTTCTCGGCGGGCTTCTTCTCGGCCTTGGGCGCCATGGGAGCCGAACTGATGGAGTCGACGGCGGCGGCTGTGGGGAGGCGGCGGGTTGGAGATTGGTTTGATGGGGGCTGAAGGTGCTCGCGGCTTCTCGGTGATGGCTTGATGGACGGGTGCGACGCGATTATATAGGCGGGTGAAGGGGGACGTGATTGGTGGAGGCGTGATGGTGCGGATCGGTGAGGTGGCGATACGCTCCAGCTTTGGATGGACTGGACGGCTGCGATTTTGAGTCGCGGAGGAGGGGGATGCGTGGGGACCCGTGAGACCGCGGGTTTGGATTGGTTTAGGCGGTAAGCGGCAGTTTGCGAGCCGGAAATACGAGCGGGAAGCGGTGATGCCATGTGAAATCGTGGTCGTTTGGCGCTTCGGCTTCATTTTCTCGATGATTTTCGCTGGCTTCGTGTTTGGCCAGTGACAATCTGGGCCCCTGCATCCAGCTAAGAACGTACGCCTTCAAACAAATAAATTTCAAACCAGAGTTGGGAAGCTTAAAAAATAAAAATTGCGACCAGTTGCGTTGTTTCAACAGAAAGTGTCACCGTGCTAGTGAAGATGAGTTTGTGGCATGCTTAAACTGAAAATCACTACAAGCATTGATCAAGGCGACTTGGACGAGTTGAATGGACCTCTACAGCTCTACTTTGATACAGAAGAGTTGTATGGACTTTGGTTACAATATGAGATATGACTGCTAATGTGGTTCCTTGGTAAAAGTGGACATCTTGTGTTATCGTATTTAAAACTAATTATTCTTCCCGGTGACATAAGTGTTTGTGTTAATCTCATTGATTTCAAGATATATCAATCGTTCCCTAGGAATAACAATGAATGTGTTTGCATATATCTTACAGTTGAAAGAAATAAAAAACAAGATAAATCTGATTATGCATTTTACGAATCTAAACAAGATAAATAGAAGTTGCGCATTAGGACGCATTTGGTATTTAATGTCTAAACCCACAGCCACAGGTCACAGGAGGCCATGGCCTACTCTGCCTACTTCATCCCTATATATATTCAAGGGTCAAAGAAACATGTATAGCAAAAATAACTGACCAAGAACCACATTCGCCAATTTAATCTGAAATCACGACAGACACAAAATTGTTTTATATGAGAAAAGAAAAAGGGCGATCCAGCATCAAGTTCACAAACCATATATAGAATTTCATATATCTCAAAAACTAATTTCGAGAACCGTCTCTCGCTTGAAATTGTGGTGGTGAATCATCATCCACGAACTCCGGTTCTCAATGTCATGTATTACCACGGATCCGTCATGCAATAATTCTCGAATGGCAATAATCTCTCGGAAAACCAATAGTCGAGCGACAGAAAACAAGGGTGTGTTTGTTTTGGGGTCAAGAAGGGATGGGACGAGGTCATCCCTATTCTGTGGGATGGGACGGCCTCTGTCCTGTGTTTGGTAGGAGGGATGAGTAAGGGACAAGGCTGTCCCTCACATCAGTTTGGATGGATGGATATGGATGAACAAAAGGATATGGTCACCTCCTCATTGAAAAGTGGTGAGTGTAACAATGTTGATACAAAAATAAGGTATATGCAAATATATGTTTTATTCAATTATAATTCAATAATTTCTCTATACATACATCCCATAATTAATAAAAAGAAAAAAATGTATTCGATGGGCTCATTGTTTGTGAGCCCACTAGGCCCAGCCCACCAGCATACCTCTCGGTCATCTTCTTACTTGAGACGAACACAAAACAGAATACAGAGAGAGAGAAGTAAAGAGAGCTGTCGATTGGCGGTGCTGCGGCGACGAATCGAGTCTGGAGCGTTGGGGAAAACGATCCACAGACCTAAACTAACCCATTTTTCAGATTGGAGGTCGAGGAGAGCTCTTGCGGCGGCACTCCATCAGTTGCGCTGAACCGATGCTCAGGAAAAAAACTGCTACTGCCCTGTCACTTCCTTGCTAGATTCGAACGGGCCGGGGCTGAGGGGAGGTGGGGTGAGGAGAGCGGAGGGGAGCGGTCACGGGACACGGGAGGGCTCAGGGAGCCACGCGAGGATGAGCTCGTCCCTCCGTTTTTGGAGGATGAGTTCATCCCGAATCTTTATGGAATATTCTGCAGAGTGGCCATCCCATCCGTCCTTGACACCCAAGCAAACACATGACATCTAGGGGCCATCCCATCCCATCCCTCCTCGTCCCTCAAGACAAACACACCCCCAAAGCACGCGATCTGACGCACTCGTCTTTTCCCGCGAAAATTGCCGTGGATCGTTGTTGGGCCGATTTGGGAATGCAGCCCGCAGAAGAACAGAAGAGCAGAATTAATTGTAGGCAGGCGCAGTCGCCCTCTGCTGTCTGCTCTTGTCCCCGTCACCCCAGACGGCGATTGCCGCTCGGGGTCAACGAGATGATCGATCGCCCTGGCGCCCTCCCGGCAGATGGAACACGAGCCACCCGCCTAGCCGTTCTTCCCATTGCCGCCCTGCCTGTCGCCGGTAAGATCCTCTGAAACCTTTCCCTCGGTCACCCAGTTTTTACCGTCTCGGCGGTCTACATCTCCGGCCCCACCTATCGCCAGATCTCCTATGCGATGATCTGTTCACTTTCTCTGCGATCTGATCTGTTTTTATCTGCAGAGTGGCTTGGTTTTGTTGAATCTATGGACCCGTCACTGGATCCCTTCTGCGGATCTGATTCAACTGCAGAGGGCAGACACGGTAATGGCCGGCAGAGTAAGCGGTGTATACGAGCCCAGCTCGTTCGTTCCGATTGGGATTTGTTAGCCTTGAACCCGTAGGATTCCCTTAACGAATTGTCACTTTAGGGGGCAAGCTCTTGGCCATCACCTGTATGGCCGGCAACCACCTAAATCCATTGCAGTCCTCATCTACTGATTAGGTTGTTTTGGATTCTGAGTCGTTGTTTCATGCTGGTTGGCTAGTTTAACAACTGCCATGACCGCTGTTAGAATTGAGTGAATCCAGCATAGCTTTGTGATTGTTGTCAGTTGTGTGTCACTACATTAGATGTTTGTGGGTGTAATTCTGTCCATACATCTGTGTTGTTTTTGCAACTAGATTAGTGTAGTGTCTGCACTGCCCTGCGTCTCTCATGTTCACTTGATATCAATGAATCAATTGCCTACCCTGAAATCCTGGTCCCTTAATAATGTAAGAGTATATGTCATTTTGTATCCATTTAGCTCCAGTTTCATGTTGATTTCTGAAGCCTGCTGCCATGTGTTCTTAATCTACTCTAGTCCATTACTAACTGTTACTAGCCAACTTCTGGTATCTCCCTGTTGACATCAGTTTTCATGAGTATTACCCTTCATCCACAATCACAATGATTGTATTATAGTGAATGATTTTTAGAGCCTTTGAATGTTACTAATCCTTTACCTTGTATGCTGTCTCTTGTGCCCTTGAATCTATACACGAAATGTTGATGTTTTCTTTTATCAAAATTAAAATGTGTTTGGAAGGCAAGAATGATCATATAGCGAAGTGGATATCGCGTTAGATTCCGAATCTATAGGTCGTGGGTTCGAATCCCACTATGATCAATTTGTCATCCTTTTTTGTTTGTGTTTCTTGTATCTGCTATGATTTTTTCCCCCCAGACAGTGACATCTGATATGCCCGACCACAAGATCTTGAGGCTCACTTGTGAACAGTTGGTCCCATACGCTTGCTGCCATGGAAGAGAATTTTCACGGAGTGTAGTGAGCAGAGCAGTTGGTCCCAAGTGAGCAAATCTTGCATGAGCAAAAGAATGTAACTATGCTGTCTTTTGTACATGTAAAGAGATTAATCGAGCCTGATTTGTATTGAACGTGCTGACAATACCTGAACAAATCTTATTTGATAGTGTAATCTGACATAAACAGCATGGGTTGTTGCAATACCGTAAAACGAGGAAGCTCACCGTTTGTAAACGAATTGGGATAATTGTGCTAGCACAAAATCGAGGTGTACCTCCTTGGCAAAATTAAGTTATATAAGATTCCATCTAGATGTTACTTTTGTTTTGCAAGTAATAGGTAGATCGTAAGAACCATCTACAACATCGAACCCGAATACTCCCTTCGATACTTGTGCATATTAACAGATATTATGCCAAACAATTAGCCAATTAGAACGAGCTGTTTGTGCAGAGGTTCATCACAATAATAAAGATAATCGGCACATCATTTCAAGTTTCTCGACACAGGTACCCCAAGACGCAACAGAACCTTGAGAATAGCCGACACGTCCCAGTTCATTTCTGGGACTGTCAGCAGTTGATAAAACGGAAAATATACAAGAGGAGACTTGAGGACACAGGCGTCAGATTCGGACATTTGGAGGTGGACATCAAAATCTGTCAGCCTGACGGTGTATGTTTAACTTCCCCCAGCACCCCCCTTATTTCAGAACATCTCCTGTGATTTACGCACCACGCGCCTAACCCTTTTCCTGAAGTCCTCCCTCTTCTCTCTCCATTCCTTCTGCATGAGAAATATCGGAGGTGGCATCAGAAAAAGGACACCCATCAACGAGGAGAAAGGTACAATCTGCGCGTTTGTAATATCACACAAAGATGGCCTAGTGCTAGAGAAAGTATAAACAACAATATAATTAGTTCATATCTTAAAAAGGTACAAGAACCTTCCGGAAACTAACAAATAGGTAGATATCTAGATGTCAACAGGAATATATTGCCAATAACTTCACGGATTTTTAGAACATTTTGCCCAGAATGCTATGAATTGTTATTAATCGACAACTATGAATTGCTGGCAGGAACAAGTATAAATTATTTTATCATATTATAGGTTAACAATCAGCAAACCAAGTTCTATTGTAAATGTCAGATGAACTTACAGCTGCCTCAATATTTGCTGGTGACTCATCATTTGGACTAGAAAGCATCGAAATAATGCTCAAAACAATACTCTCAACCTACAAGTGGAGAAAAATTATCAAATTAATACATACACAATTATTAACTTCTGGAAGAAATCTGCTCTTTAGTGTTCCATGTTTAAAATCAAACATAGCAATATTATCATTCAAGTGGAAGCTGGGAAGAATCTAGAAAATTACTGATCTTCAATCAGAAGAATAATACAGTCAGTTATTACTACTAGTAAAGCATCTGGCTGGAAAACGGTCAGTTTATGCAACAAACACTTTAGCTATGACAAATTCAAAACTCAGGAATTTACATATTATAAATAGTCTCCCACATTTTGCTCATGATTCCTAATTCCTTGGTTCTATATACATATAGTGGAAATCCATAGAAGCATCACTGTACAACGAATAGCAGACTTGGAAAACAAATAGGCTATTGTCATTGAATACTTCATTTTAAGATTTACCAGCACATATCCAAAAGGTATCATATCTGTAGTGCATTTCTGAATGTTTGATGATCTATTGCAGTAAATTTAGCTGATAAAGGCTTCCCTAAACAGAATATGTTGATAGAATGGTACTAATACCGATCAAACACGAAAAGAGGAAAGAATGGCAGTACTATAGCCCTACCGTGTGCACAGGAGTCCAACGCTCACTTGCAAGCTCATAGCCGTTTGGATCTTCGCCAGGTGGATGAAGGATAGAGATGCACACCCGCCCATCCGGATAAACTGGTAACCAACAAAATATTATGGACAATCTCAGAATGATGGATCATAGAAGTAAAGATATGTGATATTTGCTAATAAAAGCTAACCGTTTGGATGCCACATTTCAGAGGTAAATCTGACTGATGGTGGGCTGTTCGGATAATTTTGTGGGAAGGTCATTATTGCATTGAAGTACCCTCCGTCACTGCAACCAAGTCTGCTATTAGTGTCTTACTCAGAGACATAAATAAAGTATTATCTACATAACTGCAATGAGGCTATGTTTTGAACACAAAATTAAGGCCACCATATAGATAGTTCTCTCTTTGAAGTTAGTTAATGATTCAAGTTGTAGTAGCTGAGTTACACCCAGTGACCCAGAACTCAAACTCAAAATTGTACATCAACCAGGGAAATGATTAGTAATGCCCTGACAAAATGTGCTGTGTACCAATCAAATACGAAAGGATGCATTAATGCTGAGTATCCAAGCTCCGAAACAGAGCTCTTTTTTCCATGCCAAGCTCTCCCACATTACTATGTTTTCTTGGCAACGCATTGCTCATCAGAAAATTAACAGTACAATAAACAAACGCCTTAGTTCCATTATGTGGTAGTCCATTAGTTCAATATAGAATCAAGCTGCAATATACCATGACTGAGACTAGCCAGATAGCAAGCACACTTATGAATCCTAAGAAAATGTACATCATGGGCTGACTCCTCTCTCTTAATCAAGATTTCCCCCAAGAAAATGTACATCATGGGAATCATTCCATTATGTTATTCCTGTTTATTGTATTCCTGACCGACTTTTCACATTTCTAGGTTCCGTGAAGAGTCATTTAATATAATTAGGATAACTATTTAGTTTATGTACCTGAATAAGCTTCATAAGACATTGGCAGTCCACTCCATCGTCAAATAAAATAACATAAAATGTCTTATTCAACCAAACCAATTTCAAATATGCAGTAGAAAAGAAACATACAGAAAAATGATTCCCGTATGCTGCATATAATCCATCATGTTAGATAGAATCGATTCTACATACCGAAGCACCTAATTTCTGATTATATAGTGAAATGTATGCAGATAAACGCAAGTTACTTTGCTCCTGGCTGGCAGGCTACTCAATTGACTCTCCTGTATGCTGCACACTATCACCATCCAAATCAGCGCATCTCTACGAGGATATGAATGAGATAACAGCTGCATACACATCTGCTAGGTTACTGAAGTGTAGTTTGTGTTTGTGCAACTTGGCAAAACAGCACACACAACATCTCGAATTCTAAATCTGAGCGTGAAACCAAAAGGGTCGCATTAAATTGATATTAAATTCTGCCCATTAACCAAATGGATCGATAAAATAAAATTGCAATTTCAGGTGACACTACCAGTGAAAAGCCTCAGTAAACCATTCAATATCAAAGTACTAGAAACAAAGAGCTCCTGAAGATTTTACCCTATTATGCGAGGCGAAACATACAATTCCATTTCTCAACATGATGCAGTTAAAATAACCTAATCGAAACTACCATAAACCAACCCCTGCAGCATATCCATGGAGCCTACTGTACCCCCATTCTCGAGCACGAATTCAAACCCAGCAATATATAAACTCTATCCAAGAGATCCTATGACATTCTTCTGATATGAACATGCAGAACCCAATTTCCAGGTATTTATATGGCGATGACAAAAAAAAAGGGGCAAAAATCTGGGAACTATTAATCCATTAACAGGGCAATCCACATACTCAGGACCAATCAACCTTGATGGAATTGAACACCGACCATATAGCAACAACGAACAAGCACAGCACATTCAGCGGCACACCAGCCACGAATAGCAACGATTCAGGGATTAGATTCCCTGTCACTGCTTAGTGCTTGCGGTCCACAGGGTACAAATGAGACACCGGAATTTAGCATGGCGCCAACACATGAACAAACAATTCATCACGGTGAGGACTGGAAGCGTGCGCGCGATGGAGGGAATCGGACTCACTATAGGGTGTCCGGGGGGCCGATGATGGTGACCTGCCACTCGAACACGTTACTGTCGTCGACCAGCCCAGCCGAGAAGCCATCCACCGGGTTCTTCGAGAGATCTGCGCCAATCACCATACAGCAAACCATTCAATCAATCTGCAGGCACATAAAAAGGAAAACCCAGCGGAAAGAGATACAGGGAAAACTCCGGCGAGCGGCTGGGATCCACCAACCTTTGAGCTGCTTCTGGAGGAGGAGGCACGCCTGGCTGGAGGTGGTCGCCATGATGGAGATCGGTGGCTAGGGTTTTTGCGTCGCGCCGAATGATTCGCGCTCTCGGGGTAGCGGTGACGCCAATTGATGGGCACCTCGGGCGCCTTATTTATAGACGGGCGGTGGAGCTTTTAGAAGATGGGAATCGGGAGGGTGAAGGAGGAGGAGGTGGGACTGTGGGAGAGGACGATGGTTGACTGGTCCGCTGGCGGCTCTGCCACCGGTAGGTGTGAATTCTAGTCGTATTTCATCCATGCGAAAAGTACAAAATCTGATCATCATTCTGGCATTTGAAAGTTCGATAATTTTCTAAAATTAACGGACCAAATTCAAACCTTTCTAAAAATTATTGTTCAATTTACTGCTAAGTAATAAGAGATTTAGGTGCGATTTCTGCGAAATGAGTGATTTTCACCCTGTTTTAGTTTTTCTTCAAAAAACCTAGCTATGCATATCTCGAAACGAGTGATTTTCACCCTTTTTTTCTTCCATTCATGCGACTAGATGTGCCAACCTTACACTTCCGTTGTAATAAAGGATGTTACCATATAATATGTGATATCTATACTCTATCATTCGCCGTCTGAATATTGCTTTTCAGCATGCGCTGCAATAAAGACAAATGCTAGGTAACGTGTGACATCTTTGTTGGACTGTTATGCAGATACGTGAGATGCATTGAACCATACATGGTAATAATTAGAATTTGTTGCGAAGCAAACTCATCTTGGGTGGTTGCCTTCTCAATCCCTCAGGCAGCCAACACGGGTTCGATGCCCGCCGAAAGCACCAGCGGCTGGTCATTTCTGGATCACCTCCCTGCGGTAGGGAATGTGGCTCCCGAGCTGCCTGCGCGCACGTCGATGAGGCTCGGTCCAGCAGGCTTCTGCGGGCCTCTTCTTAATGAAAATTCAAGAAGATGTCAAACTCTAGGCTTTTTTTTTAGAAATTTGTTGAGCAAGCTTGAAATACCGACATATTTAGTTTTTACCCTCCACATGTGAACCGGAGGCATTGAATACATTGTCTATGTAGCAATCAAATTATTTTTTATGTGTAATTTTCCTTATAGCTTTGTATTTGCAGTGTGAAGAAACTCCTTTTGTGCTATAAGCAAACATCAATATGTGCTCGATGCTTATTTTCTATCTCTTAGTACATGACTTCTTATATACTTGAGAGTGTACAACTAGGTTAGGTTGTTTTGTCTAGCCAACTTGAAAAGCATAACAGGTTTTGCCTGCCACAAATGTCAAATGATAATAAACCTTTCACTTTTAAGAATGTAGCAAATGATAGAGTGATACTACTCCAGTTTCTTAAGACAACATAGTAGGGAAAAATGCTAACATAGTATTACTACTGTCTAAAGATAAATCAAATGTGCAACAATATCAAAATCCCACCACGAATAGAAAATCACAAAGATCTGGCTAGTCCATTTTGACCACCTTTGACAGATCAGAACAGTCAATTTGGTCCAACTGAGGAACAAAAGAATTTCCAATCTGGGAGGACTTGTAAATGTTTAACTCCGCCCGGAGGAGTGCGCTGACCTTCGGCAATCTCTGAGGATCATCGTCATGTAGCCGCCTCCGTGCCATGGCCGACATACTACGAGTACTGTTTCTATCCCATCCAGACCCATTGTATTTTATTCTTCGGCCATCCTTGGCCATCGACGATTTGTTTTCAGGTCACGCGGTGGAGGAGCCTCACTTGGACACTGCCGTTCACGGACAGCATTTACCATCTGGCCAGGCAGGCTGGCTGCAGCGGCCACGCCCATGCCACCACCGATCTGGTTGCGGGGACGAGCGGTGGCCTCCGCGTTCGCTCGCTCGCGCCTGATGACGGACGCGAACCCGTACGTGCAAATGGGCCGACAAGGGTCGCGTCAACCAGCCGCGGCGCGGCTCCCCATCCGACTTCGTTGCTTTCCCCCGCACGGAATGATGAGCCGCCGACTGCCCGTGCCGTCTGCTCCCCTCTGCGGCAGATGCGTGCGGGGGACAGAAGATTTCCAGGTTTTGGACGGGAGCCGGCCGGAGCGCGGCAACTTGCTGGCCGGAAGTAACGAGGCCAATTAAGCAAGCGGTCACCACGCCGTGCGTGTTCACGCGCCGCGATCGGTGATCGATCGATCATCAAGACGTTCCTTCCGGGTTAAGTTTGCGCATACTGTCTGTACACAACAATCCAGCACATGGCATCTCTCTCACATGAAAACATGCAACATGTCATCCACGCGTTCCGTTAAGCCTCGTTTCATGATCTGTGTTCACATTCCAGTCACCCAGTCAGGACTACCTCCATGTGGTTTACTATTCAGGTGAATGTAGCCTCAGAGTGCAGTAGGGGGGGAATTATTATTATAGCACAAAAAGGACGCCACTTTCGCACCCCAAAAACGTGAGCCACAGCTCGTAGCAAAAACAAACAATTTGGCGATGGGACGGCCACCGATCTTTACCGGCGGGTAGGCCCCATCGCCACCACCGTGCCGGGCCGGGTCCAGAGCGCGACAGAGAACGATCGGAACCTGTGGATTGTATGCGAGCAAAGTCGCACGCCCCAAGGCCACCAATAGTGCGGTCATCCCTCCGCCGCCGGTGGACGGTGGCAGGGATACTCTGATGCACCAGCCTCTCTTTTCCGTGAAAACATATTGCTAGATTTCAAGGCATAATTCTGCTATTCGGGATTTTGGTCAGACACCAGGAACAAATCTAGCCGGGCGTCGTATCTTTCAGCGAGCTTTTTTTTAGTCAGAAGCCTCTGACGTAACCGTATCGGTGATTCGGAATTCTGGTTCGTGCAACTAGATTACGGACGGACTCAACTGAAAAGGATTCGGGCATTTGGCAAGGACAATTTGGTTTCACAGATTGGTACGTCCAGTGAGTGATGATGGGATCAACCGCGATTCAGAACAGCGAGTAATACTCAGGTACTAGTTTGTCTGCTTTTGTTTTGAATTAAATTCTTTGTTTAAAATGTCATACTCGATGGTAAGGCTAAGGCACATGCATGATGTATAACATTAGATTCTAGACTATTTTCTACATGACTTAGTGCAATATGCAAATGTTTTTTTGTTTTACCAAAGTCCCTTTTTTAACCAAAATTGTACTAACTTGGATCCCGTGTCTCAGATGTCATGAAAAAACGTTGTAAACAATGTTACAGGCAGATCCTTGGATAGCTGATATTTCTCTTATCACCATATAAAAAACAAATGTGCTTGCAAAAAAATACTTCTTCCGTTTTTTAATATATGACGTCGTTGACTTTTTTTTGTTACGTTTGACAATTCGTCTTATTCAAAATATTTGTGTAAATAGCTAAGTGTAAAGGTTAACCTTAAAGTGCTTTTGATGATGAATCTAAAGATATTTATTTCACATTCGAAAAGTAATTATTTGAATCTATATTGTTGGTCAAAGTTCAACGAAAAAGTCAACGGCGTCATATAATTAAAAACGGAGGGAGTAATAACAAAAGAAGGATTAAAGCTTCCTAGGGTCATAACAGCATTGAGCCCATATGAGAAATTTACCATCATCACGTGGGCTCCCGTGGACTGTGGGCCTTTCAGGCCCAGTGTTTTGAATATTTCCCTCCTCTTCTTTTTCCGATGCTGGAGCTGGACTCAGCTGTTAATTGACCGCAACAATACCTGGTAAACAATCCTCCATCTTCCAGGTTGAGGGAGCGAACCGCCAAATCTGGTGGGCTCTGCCCGTCCGCCAAATCCCCTGGTCCCTTCCCTCCTCGCCTCGCCGAGCCGCTCCCTTCCCTCCTCGCCGACGCCGGCTTCCTCGCCCGCTTCTGCACGGTCAACGGCGCAGCGTGCGTCGCGGGCCACTACTGCGTCCCGGAAACGCCGCCGCCCAACCCGACGAACCAGCCGCGGCGGCCTGCGCCGGAGAAGAAGCCCGCCGTCTTCGTGCCCGCGGCCCCTGCCGCCGCGGCAGTCGCACGGTCAACGACGACGAGCTCGCCTTCTTCAGCCTCCTCCACCGCAAGATCCTGCCTTTCGCGCTCCCGGCCGGCGTCAGAGGCGGGCACTGCTGCGGCCACATCACCGGCTGGCTCGGGCCGGTTCAGAGGAGGACGACGACGGGCAGGTTCGGCGGCGCCGGCGAAGGGGGAGGAGGAGGAGGACGACGGGCACGTGGTGGTGCTGACGCACGACGAGGCGATGGGGGAGGAGGAGGAGCCGGGGGGCGGCGCTCGATCTGCCGAAGAGGGAGGAGGAGGAGCCGGCGGTCGGCGCTCGATCTGCCTCCGGGGGGAGGGGGGGCGGCGCTCGATCTGCATCCGGTGGAGGAGGTAAAGGTGGAGGAGGAAATAGAGGTGTACTGTTGCAGCAAAATGAAATTTAGAGGGTAAAATCTTTTAGAGGAGGTGAAGAATATTCTTTTAGAGGGTGAAAAATAGGGAACATTGTTGCGGTCAGTCTTAGCTGTACAGGTAGGGAAGAAAATTCATGCGTCTGTGCCGCAAAAGTCTGCGTGTGCAACCTGGCTTCGATTGACGCCTGTCCGCCGGAGCAGTAAACATTGCTAAAAGAGCAGTAACAAAAAAAAAAAAGAGGAATCACGGAAGGCAAAAACACTAATGTAGATCGTAACCCAAGCAGTAAGGTGCTCCGCCCCACCACTGACAATATTCGCGTGGTAACAATCATCGTGTTCTTGTCCTCCGGAGACCGGAAGGACCACTCACGTTCACGGTTTCACCTATAGCAAGTTCTGCGTGCAGTCACGCCGCTCCAACCTTTCACCGCTTCCGATGCTCTGCACCCTACTATTGCTTTCCCTAAAGTAAGGATGCTTTAGCATCGGCCATGGCGAGGATAGACCAAGCTTATGCACCGGCTCGATCAGTTAACGTCCACACTCAGACCACGTTCCTTAATGCAAGGAAATTGTTCAAAACAAGGCCCGAACAACAAATTAAGGCCCCGTTTGGAACGGAGGATTTCTTCTCCATTCCTGCGGGAATTGAACTGTTTCCTGTAAAATTCCTGTAAAATTCCTGTGAAATTCCTGCGTTCCAAACGGGGCCTAAAGCAGTTAAGTGTTAGGCAGTTTTGAGTCATTCGGGGATATGACACTCAACTAAACAGCGTTTACTGTAGAACTGAAACTTATGATGTAGACTCCGTCACTCGGACCAACGAGAGCAGGCGTCATCATGCAGAGAAACAGCCCTATCCCACGACCTGGGCAGAGAAAAAGCCGAAGGGAAAAAACTGGAGAGCGAAAGGGACAAGACGGCACCAGTTACCAGAAGCAGAGACGGGGGCTGGAGTCGCTGGACGGACGCATCGAGCGAGCAGAGAAAGAGGCGAACGTGGTTCGATGAAACGATGATCACCTGTCGTTTCGTCGTTCTTACTACGATTTTAGTACATTTCTCTCCGTCTCAACACTGCCGACTGCGAGATGAATTGTACAACTTGAAATGCCATTCAGGAAAGCACTGAATGCTGACTGCAGCAGCAAAGTTGCCTTACAGAAGCACGACACTCAACCACACTTATTTACTTTCAAAACAAAAACAGAGGAAAAGATCTCAAATTCCCTTGGCACTCGCCTGTTCAACCGGGCATCGAACAAAGATCATTATCAATTACTGGCCTTAACATGGAGTATTATTTCATTCATGGTGGAAACTGAGCTGCAACACCGTTACAACAGTCTTACAGCTAGTACTAGAACGCACGCATGCGCATCCCAGCACGGGCATGCAGTACCAACAGAGAACGAGCTAAACGACGAGGCGAGCTAATCACGAACAGAGAAGCAGTAGACTAGTAGTAGCACACATCCAGACATCCTAGCGAGCGACGCTTGTCGCCGGCGGCAGCGGAGATTCACGGCCAAGCCGAGTCCCCGGCCGTCTAGTGGCAGAAGATGACCTTGAGCTCGCGCGGCGCGGCGCACTCGTGGGTGAGCGACGGGCTGTCGTGCGCGTAGGTGAACGCCTCCGGGCACTCGCGCTTGAAGAACTCCGAGTACTTGGAGGCGCGGCAGGTGCGCGGGCTGTTGTACATGTTGCGGCAGCAGAGCTCGTCGGTGCGGAAGGCCTCGCATCCGCTCTTGCAGGCGAGGACGCCGCCGGCCGGGGAGCGCAGCTGCAGCTCGCCGGGGCACGTCTCGGTGAGGTTCTTGCGGCAGGCGAGGACGGGGCAGTTGCCGCGGCCCTCGTGCGGGGTCACGGACAGGCCCACGTTGAAGCCGTCCACCACGCTCACGCCGTACGACGTCTGGTCGGCGCCGTGGTGGAGGGACACCTGCGCCAGCGTCGCCGGCGCCGCGCCGCCGAGACCGCCGCACTGGAGCCGCCCGCCGCAGTCGCCGGTGGCGCAGCGGAGCTGCGCGCCGGAGCCGGTGCAGCCAGTGCGCGCCCAGATGCGGCCGGACCAGGCGTGGGTCGGCGCGGGGAAGGACTTGTGGGAGAGCGCCGGGAGGAAGAAGCCGCCGCCCTCGAGGACGTCGTGGCCGGAGTTGGCCTGGATGCCGGGCCACACGGGAAAGGGGCAGTTGTTCACCACGGTCAGGGTCATCGGGGCGAAGTCGCCGGACGCCAGCTGAAGGCCGCCGCTGCTCAGCAGGGCGGTGGCGAGCAGGAGGAGCAGCTTGGGAACGCGAGAAGCCATGGTTGTGGTCGGAGTTGAGCAGGTTGCTATTTGCGTGACGCTCGGAGCGGGGTTTTATAGAGGGAACGAACGTGGTGGGAGGGCGTCGTGGCGGGTTTTGGCTCGGGCCGGGGCGAACCGGTGCCGGTGCGGCCGTCTCTCGCTCGATGCATCGTCTTCCGTTGCAAACGTTTGCTAACAAGACAGGCTCACTCTAGCTTCAGTTTTCTTCTCACGTACCGTGGCAAACGTTTGCGAATATATTTTTTCTTATTTTTTAAAGGAGTCTGGGAGGGATGGCTGTTAGTACCTAATTTTCTTTAACAATCGAACCAAATGATTCTCACCTAATTGAACGTTGCACACCTAATTGAAATTCTCACCGGACTTGCATCGAGATGAACCTGCGCACCGCGTTCCCCGAGGAAAGGTGTTGCCCGCCCCAGGAACCAGTATTAGTTGGTCAGAACTAATATTTCAAGTGGACAGCATGGGTAACTGTTCTATCACTGTTTGTAGAATTTCTGTACAAAACATTCGTGGTCACTAGTTCTGAATAGTATCCTGGGATACTGCATTTCACATTGTTTATAGCAAACCATAACATTGCATTACAGATCAACGACCAGTTTTTCAACATCAAATCAGTTAGTATGCCTTAACCACAGAGATCTAGAATACTGACACTAATAATGTGTGTGCGATGATAGACTCGACAACCATACGGGACAATGGTCTCGTTGCTCCGAGTTTATCTTCTCGGTCCTGTTACCAGGAGCGGCTAAACACGGCGCCTTGTCCGTTTTAAAAAGTTGCTACCTTGATGTTGCCTATCCTCGAGCTCACTTTCTCAAAGCGGCTTTAGAAAACAAGCCAAAGGGCGGGCACCCAAAAGCTAGGCTCATCTATATATCAGAGACAACTTTATAGTTTCTCTTTACGATTTATGTATAGAACCGATGCGTCATTTCCCCGGGACGGCGTCTGCCTGCTATCCAAATTTGTAATACACAGTGGCCACGCCCGTTCACTTGCCGCACGCCACGAGAAGCAAGGATTGCTCTCTCTCGAACACCGATGGCAGCGGCCGGCTACAATAATGCAGAGGACAATGCGTTCTTGGCAACGCCATCCTTTTCCCTTGCCTTACCCTCCTGCGCAAAGCCCTTGCACATGCCGTGAGTCAGCCAGTCAGGCAGAGCAAGAGAGAAGCAAAGGAGGCGGCAGGCATTGGACGGGGACGTGCCATCTTTCTTTCTTGGCACGGAGCACGGACACGGCCTCTATGACGCGGCGACGGCAGCGGCTTTTAGCTTTTGCATAGATGGATCACTGAAAGCCTGGCCCCGGCCGTTTCTCTTGTACTCCGCAGGCGAATCCTGCCAAGAGCCTCATGCAGTGTCGTGGGTGTACATAATGGTATCATGACTTCATGAGTCATGAGCTGGACATGAGACTGGAACGCCACTAGCTGCTTTCGCTTGACTCAGAGGGTGTTCGTTTCTCTAGACCTAAATTTAGGCCGTCTAGAATCTTGTTATTTAAGGGTATTAAATAAAGTTTAATTAAAAAAATTAAATATAGAACCTTATACTAATTCGCGAGACGAATCTAATGAGGGTAATTAAGCCGTGATTCGACGATAGTTACTGTAGCATCACTGTAGCGAAACATAGCTTAATTAGGCTCGTTAGATTCGTCTCGCAAATTAGCACACATCTGTAAAAAGATTTTGTAATTAAACTTATTTAAGACGCCTAAATAGTAAGATTAGTTTTGATGTGACCTCTAGGCCTAAAAAGACGAACATGACCTCACTTTTATCCTGTCTTTTCAGTTTTACTAGCACGGTGAGGTGGAGAGCCGTTCGCCCCCACATGTCGATGAGCTGCAGGACGCGGCGACGTCGACCTCATGTTCCCAACAGGCAGCAGCAATGCGCGGAGACGGATGGCAGTACTCTAGCAGGTAAATCAAAATCGAGAGAAGAACGGGCAACACATTTCGCCAAGTCTTCAGAGCTCAGATTTCAGATCAATAGCAGGGCAGCAGCCACATTGCTCTCGATCGAAGGTTTGAAAGCAGATCGAAATGGCCGTACTTGTTTATGGAGTCCAGTTTGGGCCTCCACGGTTGCGATACTAATCAGCACGAAGACCTGCCTAACGACGTTCTTAGCGTTGAGCATTCTCTCACTGAACTTAGGCTGCCCGCACTGGGCTCCTGGACAGCTTCCTGAAGGAACCAAATAGCGTAAAATGTCCCGCAGCGGTCTACTCTACCGCTTCCGCTATCGAAGCGGAACGCGCGGCCTCCGCTATTCCTAGCGTAGCAGCGGAGTCCCGCTATCGGGCACGTGGGGCCCGCCCGGAGTCAAGTCGTCGCGCCTCCTTTCTCTCTTTTTTTCTCTAACCCTGCCAGCACAGTCGCCATGGCCGCCGGTCAAGTTCTCAGCCGCCGCGCCGCCACGGTAGCTCATCTCCTGTCAAGCCAGCCTACCTACCGACGCGCAAGGAGGCCTTCAAGCACCCCCAGGTGCCCTCATTCCTCATTTCTCCACCAGCAAGGAGATCGACGCATTTTCTTCGTCGAGCCCGGCAACCAACCACACTTCGCCTCGCCGCGAAATTCGTCATCTCCGGTCAGCGATGCTTCGATTCCTCGCTCCCGTGGCTGCAAAACTTCCTCTCACACCTCCCTGACCTGTTCTTCTTGTCCTTCTCTAGTCGAGCTCGCCGGAACAGGAGATTTCGCCGCCGCTCGGCACCGTGAAGCCTGTGCTCGTGCTTTCGCCGCCTTACGTCCACCCACGCGCTGCGACTTCCTCGACGGCGACGCGCCCCAGTCCGCCGCCGCGCCCCCAACCTCGAGTGCCAGCGAGCGCAGCTGCGTGTCCTCATGCGCCACCGGAATCCGGCCGTCGGGATGGGGATAATCGGTGCGGCAGAGAACCCGTCGCCTCCAACCGACGGCGCGCGCGTGAGGGGAAGCAGGTCCCGGCGGCGGCGCGGGGGGGGGGGGGGGGGGGGGTGGGGGAGCGCGCCAGGGGGAGGAGCTGGGCTGCGGCGCGCGCGGGGGAGCTGGGCGGCGGAGAGAGCGAGAGAGACCGAGAAAGAAAGAAAATGAAAAAAATAGGAGAGAGAGGAGAAGGTAGTTGGAATGGTTGAATAAAATATAAGTTAGTTGAGATAGAGGAATGATATAGAGGAATGACGGGTGCGGAAGAAATTGGTTTAGAGGAGAGAATTTCGATGACTAGGACGGAATATTCTTTTTAGAGGAAGGATATAGAGGAACACGAGTGCGGATAGCCTTACAATCTCTTTGTAGCGCGCTGCAACTTCAGCGAAATCGAACTCAACTCAGGCCCACTGATGCCCGCTTGTGCGTGGCTGCCAGACTCTGCCTTTGGTCACGAGCCCGTCGATCCATAGCTGGGAGCCACCAAGCCACCGGCCGGCTGGAACGTCGTCGTGCCGCTGGCCCACGTCGTCGACAAAGCTCGGTCGACGAAGCCCGTGGCGCGCCGGTTCGTGTTTGACCTGGGCGGGGGCATGCAGCTTGGTACATGGGCCTTTCATTCGTCATGGGTTTGGGCCGCAGGAGGCTTTGCATAGTTCCGTCATGGGTTGGGCCGGCTACAATAATGCGCATGACGATGCGTTCTTGGCAACGCCATACAAGTCATTCATTATGCGTGAAAGGGGTCTTAGTCTAGTAGTTAAGACATCTGAGTAACACCTCTCAGCTCTTAGATTCGACTCCCTGTGAGAGCGAATTTTTAAGAATTTAACGACATTTGTGCTTTCAGTGGTAGGCGACGCTCCCGTCGACAGCGAGGCGCCAGTGGTGACTTCATATCTCTAGATTTGTCGGCTCAGTCTTCGAAGATGCTCATAGGAGAGGGTTTGCGTACGTGTGTTCATAGGGGTGAGTGTGCGTGCGTTGTGAGTGTCTGAGTTGTACTGTGTAATCTAAATAAAAAACCAAAACAGGATCATGCAAAAAATACAGTTTAAAAGCTTCTAAAAAAAAGTTTAAAACGAACTTTATTACGTTTTGAGTGGACAGAAGCTTAGTTTTTTTTTTGTGTGTGTGTTTTCTGGTCTTGCCTCTGTCTCACTTTCCCGTGCCACTGCCATTTGCGCCTATAGTTTTGAATTTTATCCTATAAAAGGAAAAAACTATATTACTGAGATTTTTTTTTCGATTGAATATTACTGAGATTTGACTGGTGCCGGGCAGGTGGCTGGCTAGCAAAGCTTCCTAAAATAAACCGACGATACTCTCGGTCAATACCATCACAACGCATGACTTGCCTGCACCGCGCAGCCGGCGGCATCGACTCGAACACAACCGCGAACTGTAGAAGGCACCAGACGAAGCAAAACCATCACATGACCAAAGACCGGAGTCTCCCAACCCACGCCGTTCGCCGACGCGCCCACTTGTCACGTCGCGATTGGCTAGTTCTCAAACCAGCACCATCCAGACCCTTCTCGAACGTCCCTCCGATCTGAATCCAACGGCCAGTCTCCGCCGCGGGGGGAACGTTCTCGAAACCCCGTCGACCCATAAAACCCACGCCCGCGCCTCCACCGCTCCCCGGCATTAGTTGCAAAAGCGAAGCAAGCAATCGTCAAATTCCCAGCGATTTTGTTAGATCTAGAGTTCGAACTTCCTAGTTTCGATTGGAAGCGATGGCGAAGGGCGAGGGTCCGGCGATCGGGATCGACCTCGGCACGACCTACTCGTGCGTCGGCGTATGGCAGCACGACCGAGTTGAGATCATCGCCAACGACCAGGGGAACCGCACCACGCCGTCCTATGTCGCCTTCACCGACACCGAGCGGCTCATCGGCGACGCCGCCAAGAACCAGGTCGCCATGAACCCCACCAACACCGTCTTCGGTACGTGCTCCAATCCATCTCAGCAGTTTGCTTTATCCGAAATCCTGAATGCATAGAGCTTACTTTGTGAATGGTTCAGTTTGGATGCGTAATTACCAGTTGGATGCTTTCGTGTTACATGAAAACTGCTATTTTCATCTCGTGCTTTCTTCTGTTTATATCTGTGCACCGTAGTTTTTATAGCAAAAACAGAGGAACGTGCTAGTACAACAATTTTAGCTGGAGTTTGATTGAATTATCTAGTAGTGGTTAAGCGAGCTGTAATGTAAGAAACTATTAGAGCAAGCGTTTCCCAGTATGTTTAGCGTCTGACATAACTTGGGACAGTTAGATTTAGAAAACTTTGTGCTAATTTTGTGGCCAAATTTAATTGATGAGGAGCTTTATATCAGGAACTCATGATGTTTACTGAACTCGTTTATGTTGGTTTATATGTGACAAAAATAAGTAACAGATGAGCCGCTTAGATGTGTGATTTTCAGCTGTATTTAGTCGGATGGATTCTAGATTACAAGTGTGTTCTATTTTTTCATTTCTTTAGGTTTTTGTAGGCTGCTGAACTTCTGGGACAGAATTTAGTTCTGAATCTTGTTTCCCTGCTTTGTCGGCGGTTAGTTCCTATGATAGAAACCTTAACGATTGCATTGTGATGCTTGCTTGTATGCTGTAACTGAAGCTGTAACTTGTATGCTGGTTTTGAAAATAAGAATGACAGTGTTCTGCTTTCCTTCCTGTTAGCTTCACGAAATTACCTGTGTCACTCTTTTCTCTGTTGTACTGTTTCTCTACTTTTGGGACATATTCAGAGTCTTGTTTCGCTACTTTGTTCGCGGTTAATTCATATATGTTAGAAACGTTAACTGATTACATTGTGTGATGCTTGTCATCTTGTCGACATATATTATGCATCGCTGTACTGCCACATTGTAACTGGTGCGAGAAATTTTTGTCACACTTAGCAAATTTGTTGAGACATGC
Source organism: Eragrostis nindensis (assembly GCA_012490785.1). NCBI lineage: Eukaryota > Viridiplantae > Streptophyta > Magnoliopsida > Poales > Poaceae > Eragrostis > Eragrostis nindensis. The sequence goes on from JAAXCT010000927.1 coordinate 56,780, forward strand.
TGGAGAATGACAGTATGTTGTAATGCTCTGCTTTCCTTCCTGTTAGCTTCAGGAAATTACCTGTGTCGCTCCTTTTTCTGTTGTACGCTTCTCCCCCAAAATTTTGTTGACCTCTGTAAACTCACAATCTTGTTCATTCTTTGTAATGCAGATGCTAAGCGGTTGATTGGGAGGCGGTTTTCTGACCCATCCGTGCAGAGTGATATGAAGCTATGGCCGTTCAAGGTCATCCCTGGCCCTGCTGACAAGCCGATGATCGTCGTCAATTACAAGGGTGAAGAGAAGCAGTTCTCTGCGGAGGAAATTTCATCCATGGTGCTCATCAAGATGAGGGAGATTGCTGAGGCCTACCTCGGCTCCACAATCAAGAATGCCGTGGTGACTGTGCCGGCCTACTTCAACGACTCACAGAGGCAGGCGACCAAGGACGCCGGTGTCATTGCCGGCCTCAATGTGATGCGCATCATAAACGAGCCCACTGCTGCTGCTATTGCCTATGGTCTTGACAAGAAGGCCACCAGTGCAGGCGAGAAGAACGTGCTCATCTTCGATCTTGGTGGAGGCACGTTCGATGTGTCCCTGCTCACCATTGAGGAGGGCATCTTCGAGGTGAAGGCCACTGCTGGTGACACTCACCTTGGTGGTGAGGACTTCGACAACCGGATGGTCAACCACTTCGTGCAAGAATTCAAGCGCAAGCACAAGAAGGACATCAGCGGCAACCCCCGCTCCCTGCGCAGGCTGCGCACTGCCTGTGAGCGCGCCAAGCGCACGCTGTCGTCGACTGCCCAGACCACCATCGAGATCGACTCCCTGTTTGAGGGCATCGACTTCTACTCGACCATCACCAGGGCTCGCTTCGAGGAGCTGAACATGGACTTGTTCCGCAAGTGCATGGAGCCTGTGGAGAAGTGCCTGCGCGACGCCAAGATGGACAAGAGCAGCGTGCACGACGTCGTGCTCGTTGGTGGCTCGACCCGTATCCCCAAGGTGCAGCAGCTGCTTCAGGACTTCTTCAACGGCAAGGAGCTATGCAAGAGCATCAACCCCGACGAGGCCGTCGCGTACGGCGCTGCTGTCCAGGCTGCCATCCTCAGCGGGGAGGGCAACGAGAAGGTGCAGGACCTGCTCCTGCTCGATGTCACGCCGCTCTCGCTCGGCCTGGAGACTGCCGGCGGTGTCATGACCGTGCTCATCCCGAGGAACACCACCATCCCCACCAAGAAGGAGCAGGTCTTCTCCACCTACTCCGACAACCAGCCCGGCGTCCTGATCCAGGTGTACGAGGGTGAGCGCGCCAGGACCAAGGACAACAACCTCCTCGGCAAGTTCGAGCTGTCCGGCATCCCTCCTGCACCCCGCGGCGTGCCCCAGATCACTGTCTGCTTCGACATCGACGCCAACGGCATCCTCAACGTCTCTGCTGAGGACAAGACCACCGGGCAGAAGAACAAGATCACGATCACCAACGACAAGGGCCGGCTGAGCAAGGAGGAGATCGAGAAGATGGTGCAGGAGGCTGAGAAGTACAAGGCGGAGGACGAGGAACTGAAGAAGAAGGTGGAAGCCAAGAATGGGCTGGAGAACTACGCCTACAACATGAGGAACACCATCAAGGACGACAAGATCGCCTCCAAGCTCTCCGCTGAGGACAAGAAGAAGATTGAGGACGCCATTGACGGAGCCATTAGCTGGCTGGACAGCAACCAGCTCGCTGAGGTGGATGAGTTTGAAGACAAGATGAAGGAGCTGGAGGGCATCTGCAACCCCATCATCGCGAAGATGTACCAGGGCGCTGGCGGCGACATGGGCGGCGCTGCTGGCATGGACGAGGATGCGCCGTCTGGTGGGAGTGGTGCCGGTCCTAAGATCGAAGAGGTCGACTAAGCTGAACTGGAAGCTGAACTGGTCTGGTGTCGACTTGATACCGTTCGTCGGTGCCTTGTCTGAACTCAGGAGGGTGGTTCCCGGAGAACTTTGCAAATCCCGGATGCTGGTGTCGTGTCTCGAGTCTTTTTGATTTGTCATGTCATGAGAGGGTGAAACTTTGGAAGTACTTAGTTGTTTTTAATCTATCTACAAATAATCGTTTGTGTTTTTGTTAAATCATCCGTGCGTCATATTCCTACATGATGTGACAATTCTCTCTCCGATCACTAATGCTGAACTATACGATCAAATGTTTCAGTCAGATTGAGGATGCTTGAAAAACAAAATCAAAGCTGAAAGCAAAGCGTTTGCAAATCGGACAGCTGCCTTATTCCTTTTCTAAAAATCAACATCAGTCACTAGCAGTAGTATGTTCAGCTGCCTTCTTCCTTTACTAAAAATCAACATCAGTCACAGCAGTAGTATGTTTTACCGCCTTTATCAGCAGAACAATTTTTTTCGAAAGATCTCAGCAGAATAGTTTCTTTTCATTGAAATGCAACATCTATACAATTTGGATGCTTTTCATTGAACTAGTAATTTGCCCGTCCGTTGCAAGGGGTCGGAAATTTCATCAAAGGTTACACCTCACTTGTTGCAACTGTAAATAGCGATGATTTTACAGCTATCTTACATTACACATGATTATTTCGAGATCATTTGCTTCACCATAAGGTACGATTACTCAATATCAAAATGAAATAATAGGCCATATTAAATATAGAATAAAAATGAAATAATAGGCCATATTAAATATAGAATATGAAACACGGTCTTCACACGGTTCATCACTTGCCTCTTAAGTAAACCATGCAAGCCAGGCTAATATTGCTCCTACACAAACTAATCCATCAGTTTTCAATTATCAAAGTTGACATGTTCTATTGCAAGAAGGTTGATAAAAAGAGGTAATTCCTGAAGATTTCCCTAACTTTTGTTGTAGCCAAAACCATTACATGCTTGACATTGTCGAGGAACTCGGTAAAACACATAGGAAGCTCAAGTGAACTTCAAGCTAAACTGCTGAAGTTCACAATCTGCACTTCTGAACTGTCTCCAGATAGTTATTATGCATCCTGGAAACGATGGAAATGACAACCAACCAAGTATATGATAAATAAAACAACAATGTTAATTCCTTTCCGTTTAAAGGCTAATACTGCAAAAGCCTTAAAGCCACACTGTAATTGGTTGGTTTCTCATGGATTCAGCCACATGCTCAGTGTGTTTTTGCAATTTAAAAAGAAAAGAGTTCTTGATGCAATCTTATGAATGCGTACCAGATCCAATCATGCCTTTTAGATGCTAACAATTACAGAGCAACCAAAACTCACTTGGCTGTGACCTGTGAAGCTCGATACCTGAGATAATAAATTATTCTCAACATATATGGCACCTGAACACCATCTTCCTGAATATTTGAGCTGAATTGCATTTGATGACAAGGAGAGAAAATCTCAGCTAAAATTGTCGCAAAGTACTATAAAAGCCAAAATCCAAGATATCCAACCTCTTAGGAAGCTCATGAGCATCTTGAGCCAATATATCTACTGTTTGAGCTGAACACCAGTCCTCTCGAGGCCTCCAATCGTTTCAGCTGTTTCTGTATGGAACGCAAAATAATGCTTATATGCACTCTTTCAGAAAGTGACAAAAAAAGTTCAATTGTGTTTCTACTTTCTACTACAAAAGTGCTCATGTTCTCACCAGCGGCATCACAAATGACCTCCTCGTTGTCTCCTGCAATTGGAGGGGCACTGGATGTCCCTAGAATCTGAAGTTGATGCTCCCGTATATAGTGACCCTGAATCAAACATGAGAGATTTAGCGCTTATGCTAATTAGTAATCTCTGACAAACCATCCTTTCAGTTCTGCAATAGGCCACAATGTATCAGAACTTAGAAAGAATACTCTATATTATAGTATCATTGTAAATTTTGTGAACCTTGCATTGAATTCCGAAGATGCAATGATGTAAAGTTCAGAGCATCAGGTATCTTTCACACCAACCGCTAAAGATATTCCATGTATTCCGTTACGTATATACCTGCAGCTCCTCACAGACTGATGAACACACTTGAGCAAGTGATCCACACAGAAAAACCTGGGCAGCAAGTTCCATGTCTGCACTCATGGGGAAGAACAAGAACGTCCTCCGCCTCTGTATGAATTGGTTCCAGTGTGAAACAGGGATATTTGATTACTTCTTCCATACAGACATTATCTCGAACACATTGCTTGCATCCACAATGATGCCACATCTCTTGTTCACATACATCACCAAGACACCAACAGCTTGCAAGCAGTAATAATGTGAATCCATGGCTCACAAAATAGCCACGATGGCCTTTAGACAAACTGCAATTCGTTTCTTATTCTGGGGATACCCACAAATTTTTTTTCTGATTCGTAGCTGAAGTGAGTTAGCAAGCTGCAACTCATCTCTTATTATGGGAACACTCTGTCACTAATGCTGATCAAATGTTTTTATAACCTATAAGTTCTGATACCTTGTTTAATTGATTTAACAAATCCGCATTCAAGTACCTTACTTGGAGCGAAGAGTTAAACTGAATATCCAAAGGGGTCATTAGTTTCTTTACAGGAAGTTGCAGCATGACTTTTGGATGGTAGGGAACTAGGGATAGACAATCACAATCGAAGATATGCAAGCAGGTATCATCAGATTTTTTTTAGGGAATATCATCAGATTTTTATTCTGTTAATAACTGTTATTTTGAACTAGTACAGAGGGTAGCTAGCAACCCCATCACAACTGAAGAACATGAGGGTTAAAAAGACACCCATAACACAAAAGCTAGAACAAACTAATCTTCAGCAAAGTCTTTATTGCTGAAGAGAATACAAGTGTACATAGGAACTAAAATTAAAAAGACTAGCCACATAAGCATACTGAAACATTGACTCCAAGCTCATTGCGGCATTGATTTGGGATTTCAAGCAAGATGCAACATGGCAAAGAGACCTTACTCAGGTCAAAAGCAGTTAGTTAGCTCCGAAGTGAGGAGGCCGCAGAGAGACCCTGACTTCATGTTCTTCTAGCTCATTTCCTCGTTTAGGGACCATGATCTCAAGTACTGAAGCGGCCTCATCAAAGTAGGCCTCCAGCTTGGCATCTTCAGGGATGCGAGTAGCTAGAGGTATTTCACGGATGAAATCCCCAGGAGGGCAGTGCTCGGGCGAAGGATCGGCGAGCTTGAAAGCCCTACCATGTCTTCTTATATGTGGCATCCTTGCAGTACTAGTGCAAACAATCTTCACAATACCATGTGTGAGACTGTTCCTCCAAGAAACCTTTACCCTCTGCTGATCAACAAATGGCAAGCTGACCATGATTAAGTAGCCCTTGTCATCCTCGTAAATAGACTTCGCAGCAGTCACAGGTCCGAAAGCCTTTGTCATGACCCCAGTGAATTCGTGGAGCCACGAAGGTTGCTCTACTGAATGCATCTCCACATCTTTTTGTGTCTTCTCCACGCAAGAATTTAGTGGCAAGAAGCATTCTTCATCCATAGCATGAGGGAACCCCTCCTTCCGGCGCTTGCTGCTGACTGGAGAGAGATCCATACCATCTTCACCTGAATGATTTGACAGTGATGACAAATTCAAGCCTGATCCATTCAGCAGCTTTTTTGGATTTTGGGTACCATTGCTCTTCAGGGCAGTTTGCGGCCTCTCAAGCTCAAGCTCTGAGTTTGGCATGGTCCTCCATGTTCCAAAATCACTGGCGTCCTGTGGGATTACAAAATTGACATCCCTCCCTGTAAGCTCTGCCCACCTCCTGAGGTCTGCCTCCGTGAGCCCTGCAAGATTTGGTGATCTGACCACCTCAATCCCATGGATACATTGTGGGTTTGAGAGGCCCCGGTAGTGCTTGCGCTGCATCCGATGCGACCTGACAAACCCCCTGTCGGCGCTGAATGGGAACTGTGGCTCACCGGGCCGCTGGTGGCCATTCATGTAGCTCCTCAGCTGCATCTTCCCAAGGGCGTTCTCCGGCCGCTCCTTGAACACCCACATGTACATGTTCTCCATGTCGTGCTGCACCAAGAACATGTCGAGCTGGAGGTCCGACTTGTCGAACCCCGACACGCCGTTGGCGTCCCGGACGACCTTGTCCTTGCACTTGTCCGACAGCAGGGGCTTGAAATAGAAGGTGAAGAAGAACCAGGCGCCCCAGATGCTGTCGCTGCGCTTGGCGGCCTTCCGGTTCCCGGCCTTGGGAGCGCAGCTGAGCACGGCCTCGGCGGCGCTGTACACCTGCGGGCCCAGGCCGACGCCCAGCATGTCGCAGAGGTCCGTCTGCCACGGCTGGTTGATGTCGGGCGGGGGCGCGCCGGAGGGCGACACGGCGTGGGCGCGCGCGCCGACGGCCCCTCCGATAAGGGCCTGCACCATGGCGCCGACGGCGCGGTCGTCCGGCACGGCGAGGTGCCCCGTTGGGTCCATGGAGAGGAGCGTGCAGGGGCCGCCGCCGTTCTCCATGGACAGGGTGGTGACGAGGTCTTCCCCCATGGAAGCTGGTGACTCGCGCCTCGGGGTGGTGGGTGCTAATGGCGGCCTCCGCCTCGTCTCCTCCTCCCCCACAGCCGCTATCTAATCGGCGGCCTTACGATCCCTCCACACTCCAAGAACGCGTCCCACAGCAGAAAATCATGCGCCCATTCCATGAACCCCACCATCAATTCCCCAAAGGACGCCACCACAAATCTTCGCCCAGCCTCCTCCCCCCACCAAATCCACGATCCAGAGAATGCCGCACCCGGCAGGAACCACACGGAATCGAGCGGAAACACCTCCAATCCGGTGGACTCACACAAGCCACGGAACAGAGAGGAAAGCCCGGCGGTGCGCTAGCCGAAGACAGAGAGGACAGCCTTCTCCATTAGTGCGAGCGCGTGGGGCGTGCGAGGATGCGGGAGCACGAGCGCGGCGAGGAAGGCGACGACATGGAAGGGTGGGGGTGGGATGTGGGGAGGTTGGGAAAGGGGAAGGGTTGGTTGTCGGGGGCGGCCATTTTAATGGCCTCCAAGGCTCGGAAGAGCCCTCCACCGGATACGGCCGGCTGCGCTGGCGCCGTCCCTTTTGACGGACACGGCGTTAGGGCAAGCGCGCGCACGCCAGCCACGGAGGGGCCAACGACCCGGCAATTTTTTCCTAATAAGTGCTATAGGATGGATTATGTTATTCTATTCACTAAGTTATTCTATAATGCTAATCAGCTAGTAGGAGCAAGATTCTGTTCACTAAGTGCTATAGGAACATTATGCTATTCTACTCAATGCTAAAAAGTCTTGGCAGTGTCAACGACTTCGGATGGCTTTATCTCGGCAGCAAGTTATCATTATCAATTGCTTACTCTTTCAGCTCAAGCTCTTGGACGGAGTCAATGATCAAGCATTGGAGCCGGCATCAAACTCACACGCCTTTCTTTATGATTGTTCGGCCGAACACACGAAGCAGAGAAGCCATTCAACTTTTTAAAAGGTTGCTGATACTTCCGTTAGAAGTGATTAGAGAACATATCCAGTGGTAAAAGAGTAGCATTATCCCGTTTGCCCCTTCATTTCCTCTACGGTTTCTGAGTTTTAACCTCTTTTTTTGTTCTTTTGAGGAACTTCTGAGTTTTAACTGAAAGCAGCAAGTGGGCTAGGGACGACGGCGTCACCAAGCAATGTGCTGCCGGAAACGAGGAATTAACGCGCGAGCCACGGGCAGCAGAAGGAAAGCGGAGCTCAAGCTCTGCTGCCGTCGCCGCCGTTGAGAGGTGCCTTTTCTGGCGCGACACGGTGCGAATGGCCCTGGCACCGCCACAGTTCCGCAGCTTCTTCTATTTCGTGGGTCAGGAGCGCGATGCCTCTGTCCCCTCGCCTCGCATCGCTTTGCGCAAAGCGCGATTCCCAGCTGCGCCCCGTCTCTTTCCGGCTTCGCCGTGAATGGCCAAGCTGCTGCTGATTTGATCTGGCCGGCCCCGATTTGTCCGCAACGATCGAAAGCTCGTATCATGCCGAATCAGCGCGAGCCACTGTCTTGTATGGATGGAGAATCTCACATGTTGTTTGCTCTTGTGATAGCACAATTGCTTTGCCTGCGCACACAATTGGGTGAGCAAGAGAAATGCAAGCCTCTCTTCTAGTACTCTACTAGCTCACTTCCAAACGTTAGATTGGGACTTGAAAGGGCAAATTCCCCAGTCGAATGCTGAATTGTTTAAAGCTCTTGTTTCCTTCGCAATCGTTGTCAGTCCAGTCGTAGGCACATATATATACAAACTGTGCATCCTATTACTTATATGTAGATCATGATAAGCTCGTTGTTTTGTGTGATCAGTGCACAAGGTTTCTGACACAACCTAGGTGCGAAACCCATAGATTTGGCCGCCTTTAGCTCTTAAACTAATCTCGTTTCACACAGTCACGCAACAACACACAACAAAAACCATCTCAAAAAAGGAAAAGAACGAGGTTTGAAGTTAGTGTGACCCAAAGCAGCCTTCATCTTTGACTTGACCCTACGACCATGTACCTTTCTTATCTTTGCTAGCCAATTTTGCACGTTATTGTAACATCCTGGCCCAGGGCTTAATAGGATTGATAAGAATACTCATACCAACAGTTGCAACTTCTTTTCCGGAAGCTCATCTCGAAAGAACTCCGGGGTTAAGCGTGCTTGGCCCGGAGCAATTTCGGGATGGGTGACCGACCGGGAAGTTCTTCCCGGGTGTGCACGAGTGAGGACAAAGTGCGCAGAAAAAAACGTGTGTTGGTCTGTGGGGACAGTCTTGAGATTCTAGAGAGCTGCCAGGCGTGCGGGCCCGGCCTCATGGAGGCGGGACGTCACAAGTGGTATCAGAGCCGACCCTCGCGGTTTCACAGGCGCGTGTGGGCGCAGTTGCTCAGGCATGGTGCGCATGGCTGGTGTGGGCCCAGAGTGGTCACACAGCATGGCACATGCGCTGGCACTGGACGCACGGACGTGGCCAAGAGGGGACGTTCCTGGACTGGGGTTGATCGACGAGGACGTCGATCTCCTAAGGGGGTGAGAATGTAACATCCTGGCCCAGGGCTTAATAGGATTGATAAGAATACTCATACCAACAGTTGCAACTTCTTTTCCGGAAGCTCATCTCGAAAGAACTCCGGGGTTAAGCGTGCTTGGCCCGGAGCAATTTCGGGATGGGTGACCGACCGGGAAGTTCTTCCCGGGTGTGCACGAGTGAGGACAAAGTGCGCAGAAAAAAACGTGTGTTGGTCTGTGAGGACAGTCTTGAGATCCTAGAGAGCTGCCAGGCGTGCGGGCCCGGCCTCGTGGAGGCGGGACGTCACAGTTATTCAATTTGTTTATCAGACAGAGGAAAACTAAAGCGACCTATCACGTCTGTCCTCTCTTATAATGGTGGTTGGTAGAAGAATGGTAGTGGTGGGCCTTGACCTAGCTAACAACACCATTAACTTATGTATGATATACACTGAAAAGGATGACATTTTAATTTATCATAAGTCAAATCATTTTAAGTTTGATTAATTTTTTATTGAGAATAATAATATTTACGGTGTCAAATAAGTATCATTAAACTTCATCAGAAAATATGTCATCTTGTGTCTATTTATATTTTATAAATATTGATATTATTAGCTATAAATTTTATCAAACTTAAGATACAACTTAGCATAAAACAATAATGTCATTCTTTTTTGAGACATAGGGAGTACTTAGACTGCATTATTACACTTCTCCATGCAGTGGCACGGGATAGTTGTGGCCAAAGGGGGCCGTGGCCCCCTGACTTCAAGAAAATTACCAAAATCGTTGTGTATTTCTGGCTAATTTCTTCATGCATAATGGCTGACCCTTTGTCCAACGATGGAACTTCAATGGCCGGTCACCTTTGGAATTTGTTTCAAGCTGCATGACGCCGTTGCCGCAATTCCAACCTCGTTATTTGTTTTATCATGAATTATTGGTGGATTAAATGGGGAATGTCTCCATTCAAGCATGGCGCCTGGATGGTGATGTGTTCCTGCCACTATTCCAACACGAGAAAAGGAGGCATTCGACAAGAGAGAGGGACATAGGCCAAGTGTCATGTCATGAAAACATCACCTGGAATTTTCTTAGGGGCATAGTCAATTATTGATAACTCCGCTATGATTTGCCTTATCAGCTTATCTTCTCCGCTATGATTTGTTCCTTTCTTGCATGGAGCTTTCGCTGATGGAAGTAAGAACCAATAACCTTCTTACGTGTCATGTCATAGCAAGTTGAGTGAATTAATTTTTTTTCTTACGAAAAAGCAGACGTTGAGCGTGTGAACTTTACAGAAGATGGGCTGCAAATGGACAAAAATAAGTGAATTATTATTAGCACCAATTATCAAGCCTAAACGTCTCGACGAAATCATGAGCCTTCTCAATTATCAAGCCTAAAAAGACTATATTTAAGCACTTTCTTGAGAAAATAAGTATCGGTGGTCCCTTTCGGACTTTGTCGCCGTTCAATCAGAATTGAGAAAAGTACTGTTGATGAGCTCATCAACGCATGTGTTTTGTGCTATTTTAAGCTCATAATTGAGCGCATTATGTCGGTTGGGGATGCAAGAATCTCAATCCAGTGGTGGGTGGCATGCTTTTTACTAGTAGTTGTCAAGAAGATAATTTTTGCCTCCACTGATGGTGCAAGGGGACAGTGTATCGCTTCAACAGTAATTTTCATGTCTAACAGCCAAGAGAAATGATAGTGTGGCAGTATGGGCGTTTACACTTCGCTGGTTGGTTCATACTGCATCATTACAACGTATAAATCCTACTAACTAATATAATATCACGCATCAACCGCAATAAAAACAAAAATAATATCATGCAAACAGCAATCTATATAGAGACTTGGTCAGTGTACTAGCTCAATGTAATACTCTACTACTAGGTAGTACACATGATTATCGAAGAAACTTAAGTCGGCGCAACCAGGGGAGGCTCTGAGTATAGAAGCCCTACGACTTTGAAGAATGACTAATATTGGCTTTTGTTTTCTTTTAACAGCGAGCAATAAAGGTGTACACTACTCCCTGCATCTAGTATATTGTCTAAGACTTTGGGTGACAGTCAGCTGTAGAAAACAGGGCACGTAGCCCATACAAAACTGTCACCTTCCTCTTGTTTAGTTTAGTGCGGCATGTCTCGAGATTCTTAGACGCCGTGAAAGTGCAACAAGTGGACTCCACGCCGCTCCCCGATCAAACGGAGAACAGAAAGCCAACGTACGCTGACGGCAACGGCAACGCTTGCTCACCAACGTGTCGAGTCCTCGCCAGGAAGCAACTCAGTTGGCCACCTGGTTACTCGTCTAAAGACGCAAACCGTTTTAAACAACACAACACAAGAATCAACACTGTGTTCGAACCAATGTGCTCGAGCAGAAAGAAAAAAAAAACCCTAGAGTGCTACACGCGTCGGGCGGTGCCGCTCGAGAATGAGAAGTGACACGAGGTCCACTCGTGGACGGTCGAAACAATACATGTTCGTCCCACAAAAACAATTTGCCCGTAGTTTTCAGGTTCGCAAAAAAAAGAAAAGAAAAGGAGGCCACAAAAATGATTGCCCGGAGAAAAGAGCCACTGCGAGCGAGGAAAGCGCGCGCAAATCTCTCATCTCTCCGGCGCGCCAGCGCGGCTCGTTTCCGTCCATACAAGTCGCAGCGCGACGGCGAGGAGAAAGGCGAGCGCGGACGGCGACGGCGAGAGTGCGCGGCCGCGCTTGTTGTTTTCTGCTCTCAACTTTCGCCGCGCGCGGGCAATCTGTTGGTGGCACAGTAATCTAACTGCATTATTGGTGGTGGATTTGTCAGTGCCCCCTGCCCTGCGTGCGATGCGGTGCAGGTGCGTCCTGCTGCATGGAAGGAAGCTTCAGAAGCGAGCTCCCCCGGGTACGAGCTGGGCGGCCATGATCTGGCCTTGTTTTTGTCTCCCCCCGGTGCAGATCTGGTGGTAGACTAGACTCGCAGTTTTCTTTGATTCTTGTGCCCAGGTCCAATGCAAATGGCAGCTGCACTAACGGCCTTGTCAGCATTTGGAGCGGTTCTTCGAGGCATACACCGGTTCAGTGAACCAGTGACGTGTGCGGAAGAGAATTATTTCCGTCCATGTTTTCGAACAGGTTCAGGCGCCAGCTGCGGACTACAGTGACAACATGTTCAGTTCCGAAATGAGAGACTGTTCTTCAGAATCGGTCCGTTTCCTCTATAGTCAATTTTTTCAGATCTCCTGTGTTCGCTCGATGCGAGCAGCATCAGATTCCATGACGATCCCACGTATGTATAGTCATTTTCTTTTTTGTCTTTCTGATAAGAGTAGTATATACTGTACCAATAAGCAAGCAGCCAAGCAGTATCACGACACTCGAAACACAGACGACTTGGTGAGGAATTAAGGTGCTGTTTGGTTCAAAATTGGTAACGCAAACGCAAACGGAATCAAGTCACAGGGGATTAGGCGTTGGAATGGGTGATTACGTAATTTGTTTGGTTTCTTCCTGTAACGGTATCGGAAAGAAGCAGCCAGATGCAAGGGCCTTCGGCCAGGCTCGAGATCAGGAAGATTTCTTCCACCATCGCAGCCGAATTGGTGCGTCGCTTGCCGGCGGACGAGCTGGGACACGGCACTCATCAGGCCACTACAACAATACCCAGCCATGCGCGCATCCTCGCTGGAAGCTTTTGCCCTGAGATTTCAGCAAAAACGCATCAGATCCCCATCCTCGTTCATATGCGCTCACTCTCTTCCGGCTCTACCTTGCAGTGGATATTGATGCTGCCTCCGCTCTGCAAACGCAATTCCGCCTCCACATCATCGAAGTCTTCGATTTGAAAAGCGCCGCCGGTGCCTTCGATCTATTTGCAGAAGCCAGCGGACCGTGCGCCGCCATCTTCCATCACATCGCAAAGCTGCTGCGCTTCTAGTGATTGTGATGAAGGAATGACGTAGCTTAGGTACGAGATAGGGATCGTGCCCTGAGAGGAAGGGAGAGAGCTCGCGCGAGGAAGGGGGTGTACGGGGCGAGCGGCGGCGGCGTTCGATTTTTCTTGCGGCTGCGGTATCGTAATGCGTTAGCAGTCGGGGAGGGAGGGATTGAAAAATGAATAGTCGGTATCCGATTACGCGTAAACGGAAAACAGAGTGAACCTAAACAAACACTTGTAACGCATTCCGTTACCCTCTGTAATGTGATTGTGTTACTTTTCATCGAACCAAACAGCACCTTAAAATGCCACACGATTTCGCGAAAAGCGGACACTGAAACGGACGTATAGTTCCAAAACTGGAACTAGTGGTTGGGGCTTGCTGCGATCATCCCCCGTCGTTCTCTTTTGTGCTGATTACAATTTTATACTCCCTCCGTTTTTAATTATATGACGTCGTTGACTTTTTTGTTGAACTTTGACCAACAATATAGATTTAAATAATTACTTTTTGAATGTGATATGAATATCATTGGATTCATCATCAAAAGCACTTTAAGATTAATCTATATACTTAGCTATTTAGACAAATAGTTTAAATAAGACGAACGGTCAAACGTAATAAAAAAAGTCAACAGCGTCATATATTAAAAGACGGAGGGAGTACAAGCATTATTGCGGGCACGCACATGGTTGTGGACTCGGAGCGTGGCCATCGAGCTAGCTATAGCAGAGAAAGGAGATTCTTTGACACAGCGCCACCATTTCAGGTGCAGTGCAGTCCCATGCTTTGCTCCTGCTCCATTCAGGCCAGGTGCTGCAAATCAGAATTCAGAACAGCTTCTGGTGCTGGCTAAGCTGCAGTGATTTTGTACGATAACCAAATCACTGTTCAGAACAGCTTCGAGTACTGGCAAAGCTGCAATGATTTTGTACGATAACCACATCCTTTGGATCTGATATATTTGCAGCACAGTTTTCTGCTACTGGCTAAGCTTCAATGATTTTGTACGATAACCACATCCCTTGGATCTGATAAGATTGCGAGGCCCCTCCTCCAGCCTCTGGTCATCAGTTGTCTGTCTTTCTTCTTTTCTCTCTTGAAAAGACTGGACGCAAATTCACATTAGGATATCAAGAAAAGAAGTAGGGGTACTTCTTTCAATGATATGTACGGACGTATTCGGCAACATGAAAAGAAGAGGAATATAGCAGCACATGATTAGCACAAAATATATGATATCCTCTGCACAAACGTGACTTATGATAGTCTTTATTAGATTACAGAACTAAACAATGCAAAGCTCCAGTAATGATGGAGATCTGAGGGAATCACTGATGATATTTTATTAGGCAGATGGCCACCTGTCCAATCGCCTCCCCTCATGTGTAACTAACGAGATCCATGTAAAACACAGAGTTCAGTATGTACTCCGGTAACTAATTTGGTCGTGGGAAATGAAAGAGCAAATTGCACTCTTCTGTCTGATGCTAGTTAGTCCACCGTCTCTGGCCCTGAAAGAACAGATGCTGAAGGTTGAAAGTAAACAATGTGCCATGTTACGCTTTCAGTCTTTCTAGATGGCAAAGTTGCGATCGTTCTGTGTTTTAGCTTCGTTTAGCTCTTTTAACATACGTTTCAGCAGCAGTGATCTACGGATGTGTTAGGTTCCCGTCGCCGTCTCCAAAAGGTCTACTGGTAGTGGTAGTAGTACGTATCTGCGTCCTCTCCTCCCTCCAGCCGTTTGACAGACTCATCGACCCAAGCAAGTAGCTTAGGCTTGATTCTTTTGGTGCTTAGATATGACATCGGAACCAACGACAAACATGTGATTATGCTAACAGTCCAAGCGGCAACATTTAGTGTGCCCCCTTTTTTCCAAGTCCCTGTGTCAAGTAGATAATGGAACACAAACACGTTCTGAAAGACAGGTTTAAGAAAGTGCTCCTTTTCTGCATCTGCAGTTAGTGTTGAGTCGACCGTAGTCCTTTTTTGCCATCATTTTGCTCTCGATTGAGCCTTACGTTTTTTTTTTCAATATTTGGGGTTCGTGTGAAACGCACCCCAGTGGCCAAATCGTGCCACACTTAAACCTAATCATTTCATTTCTGCGTGATAGTAGGCCACGGCGGGAAATTATACATCGTTTCCATTTGCATCTGACGCAATAAGTTTCGTCATGTTTCGCTCTGATACAAATGCTGATGCTCCTATTGCAGTATGTTTTATTTGTGGCCGCTAACAATTCTTGCGTGACTGCAATGATGAACTTCTTTTTTTCGAAAGCCAATTAATGATAATGAACTTATAACCGCCTCTATTATATAAGATATCTTCTTGCGAGTGGTCTTCTACGTTTCGTGTTGTGACTCTAATTAACCTGGTGGCAAGTGACCCATCGAACCTGTTGAGGTCAAGATCAAGCATGACCTTGAACGACCCAATTCAATTTTGCCTCTTGGCGAGCCCGGTAGCAGCAGAAGCGGCACCTGCGCCGCCTCCAACTTGACGTTCACCACTCACGTTGGTAACATGGACAGCGGTTCACTAATTTGACCCCATTTTCAGTTCACGTACATGTGCATTGTGCGGTGCCGAATCCTCTTTGATGCGTGCATAAGTTACCGGCCGTCAGCACAGCTGCAAATTATTGCCTGGCTAGTGGTGGACCACAGCTCGCTCCATCACTGGGTCACTTATCGAATACTACTCGACTTACCGCGGCTGCAAAACGACCAGGCCGGTCGTGCATGACATCGTTGCTTAACCCGTATGGTGGAGCCTCGTTGCTTAACGTGATGCACTGACGAACCTCCAGAAAAGCTGTGTTTCCGCGTGGGTTCCGTTGCTGTGCCCCCGGGCGTTTCGCACGCCGCGGCCGCCCGCGAGCGCGTGGTGGGCGGACTTGCCGTGGACAATGCTCGGTACTCTGGTCTGTCGAGGGCCGACGCCGTGCAACTGCAAGCGCGCGCGTCCGCATGCCCGCGCGAGTCGTGACTCGTGACCACTTCCAGGCCTGCTGCGCTGCGCGCGGCATGAGAAGTGAGGACTTGGGGCATGCATGGTGCCCGTGGGACGCCGAGTCTGTGTGCGAGGCTGCGGGGTCGCACTCTCGCACGGCAGCGCAGCCGCAGCGCGACACTGGCTCAGGGATTCACGCTGCGGCAAGCGTGTGCCTGCGGGGGTAGTGCGTGCCGCAATTCTCTTGTGGGCCTAATTCTCACTATACAGCTAAACGAACAGGAAAATGAGCATGGGCTTCAATGAATCTGATCGCAAAGCGAGCAGTGGTGTTCAGAAAGCATGTAAGACTGTCTCCAACGGTTTAGGAGACCCAAACGCAAAATAGATGCTGCTCAGCTTGAAAAGAGGAGACGCAGAAACATCAATCCCCAACGGAGTACCCTTTCTCCCCACCCTTTCTCCCCTTCGTGCTCGCCCGGCCACCGCCGCTGCCTCGCGCCGCGTAGCCGCCGTCGCCACCCCACGTCGCCGCAGCTTCTTCAGGCCGCCGCGGCGGCCGCCATCCCTTCTTCCTCCTTCCTCCCACCCCCGCGCCGCCGCACACCCGGACGCCCGCGCCGCCGCCGTCCCGGCCCGCCCACGCCCGCTCGCCGCGCCGCCGCCTCGGACGCCCTCGCCTCCTCCCGAGACGCCACCGCGGGCGCCCACGCCCGCCCACTCCGCCGCCTCCACCTCGACCGCGAGATCGACGCCCAGCGCAGCGCCGAGCTCGGGGAGGAGGAGGAGGAGCCGCGCGTCGTGGAGGGGAGGGGAGGCGTCGGGGGCGTCGTGGAGGGGAGTAGGAGGAGGAGCTGCGCGTCGAATCAAGGCGACCGGCGTCGGGGGCGGAGGGATTCGGCGCCCTCGCCTTCCTCCTCGGCGACGAGTTCGCCCCTGGCCCGGCCCGCCACCGCGACCAGCTCTCCCCGATCCGCCGCCGCCAGGGCCCCTCCCCGCCGAGGCCCCGCTCCGCCGCCGCCAAGGCCCCTCCCCGCAGTGGCCCGTGACGACGCAACAGCAGCTGGTCCTCGCCGGCGCAGTAGCAGCTGGTCCTCGTGCCTCCACCTGCCGTCGTGACGGGCGAGTTCCTCGTCGGTGGGCCGCCGCGCCCGGGCCCGCCCACTCCGCCTCCACCTCGACCTCGTCAAGTCAATCGGCCAGGCGCGCTCCAAGGCCAAGCTCGCCGTCGACCCTTCCTCTTCCTCTCGGTCGCACTCCCGTCCCTTCCCCCTCTTCCTCCTCCTCTGCCATGACCGTGAAGACAAACAGAAAAAACGATTCGATGCCGGGGAGGGATGGGGTGCGGGGGTTCGGTGATGGATATGTGCGTCGCCAGGCTTCCGGCTCCGAAAATGGGTCGATACATTGGGTAGTCCGTTGGAGACAGATTTTCTCATTTTTGTGACCTATTTTCTATGTAATGCCCAAAATGGGATATCCGTTGGAGACAGTCTAAGGTGGCTATATATCAGAGATCAAGCGGTGTACTGGAGGGATCAATCAATGCTCCCTGTCTCAGCTTTTTTTTTTCTTTTTTTGTGTAAATGCTCCCTGTGTCAGCTAACAAAAGGAACAGACGAAATATCAAATTTGATTATCAGACGAACCAAATACTAGTATCCAACAAGGGAGAACAAATGCAGGAACACCACATTCTAGCTCTCGACAGTCGACACGAATAAGTCTCCAACGAAACATCCCAAGCCAAACTCTACTACTTCCGAGTGCTTCGAATTTATGAAGCACACTACCAATAAACATTTTAGCAAAAGGTAACGGGTCCATCTACCCGAATCACGGGAAAATCTATCTTTCTTCCCTTTTCTCGCATCAGTTGCTGCTGGAGCATCTTTGGCTCAAGTTTAGATCACCAGGTATTCAGCTAGCTAGCGGCCTCCAGACTGAAGACCAAAGAAGTCATAGAACGGCAGCGCCTCAGCGTTGGAGGTCGAGATCTCCAGGCTGATCTCCGACTCGCCGGAGAACGAAGCGGACGTCGACGCCGTCAGGGAGGCCCCTCCGCCGCCCGCCTTGTCGGGCAGCAGGAAGGTGGGCTGAAGCGGGAACAGCTCGAGCGTCTCGCGTCTGCGGCCGACGTGGTCGGCTGGCGGGGCGTGCGCTGGGTTCCTCGTGCTGTAGGGCGCCGCCGGCGGGTACATCATCTGCCTGCCTTGGGTCATGTCCATCCTTGGGTACATGACCGCCATGTGGTGCGCACGCTGCAGGTTGAAGTAGCCACCATTTGCCGCGGACGCCTGTGGCGCGGGCATGTAGTAGGGAGCCCTGTGCATCGCTGCAAGAAAGGGGAGCAGCGATCAATTGGTTAGCAAATACAACAGTGATCAACACAATTATGCAGATTGCCATCTAGTACTAGCCGATGCCAGATCAGTTGAATGATTATCTACAAGTGTAATGCAAACAGATTTAAAAGTCCAGCTGCATGATTTACTTGGAAATGATTTTACTCGGATCGAATGGAGCCCATACTCATCAGCATGTACTCTACATTTGTAAAGTGATGAACAGACTTGACACAACCAAAGGTTTACAAATGTGGAGTAGTACTCTACTCTTAATCAATCTTTTATGGGGAATTGTAGCCATTACGGGTTGGCAGACGTTTATTGGATGGAAAAAAAAAGGGAGCAGCCAAGGAAAGAGATGTGGAAGGCTCTGTCTGGCCATTTTGGTTGGAGAAGCTCGGCGAGGATGGTTTCAATTCCTTCGAACCCGGAGCAACCGTGCACAGGGGACAGGAGATTAAAAAAGGAGCAGCTACTACAAAAGGGTAGCAGCAGCTACGTAGGCAGGCAGCGTTAAATCGTGTGACCATGACTACGAGGGTCGTTGCTCCTGCTCCACTGACACTGTGGAATTCAGATGGTTAGACGAAAGGACAGGACGGGGGCTATGAAAAATTAAACTGGGTGAGAACACCGAGACGCAGCACTGAATGTCGCATAGCGCTACATATGCTGGTGTGCATATGTCGTGAGCAGGAGCAGAAGAAACGAGGTCAACCACCGTGTGCATGCAACGCATGCATCGACGATGAGCACAAGAAAACAGCGTACTGGCAGGAGTACTATCTTGTTGTATCGTGTCCCTGCGCGTGTGGGTCCACACAGGAGCATGCACGTTAATCGCCCAGTTGTCATGACCCCCCACGCTCACGATCGAGTCACTCACATCACAACCCTTTTGACAAAGAAACATCCAAAATATAAACATGCTATTGGTCCATGCATGAACCGAGGCAGCAGAAGCGTGACGACATCTATTAGAGTTGACCACCGCAATCGCTAAATCCATGACTCGATCCGACATGTCAAGTCCTAATACGATCCAGCTAAACTCGACCGATCCGATTGGTGAAGGGAACGAACGTCTTTTAGCTAGGCAAGAACCAATCGAGTCCTATCAATCGGATCACGAGGTGCACGCACGCAGAGTTGTAGTACGTACCAGCAGCGCCGGCGTTGTTGTTGTTGCATGCAGCTTGAGGCGGCGGCGGAGCGATGGGCATCACCGGCGGCGAGGGAGCCGCCGGCACCCGGGCGAGCGGGTACGGCGGCGCCTGCCCGGGCGGGCCGGCGAAGACGGGCAGCGGCGGCGGGCGGCGGAGCAGCCTGGAGAAGTAGGCGAAGCTGTCCTGCTTCTCCTTCTGGCGCTGGCGCGCCTTGTGGTTCTGGAACCAGTAGAAGACGTTCTTGGCCTCGATGGGGCCGTGCTCCCGCAGCTTCCCGGCGATGTGCTGTATCTGGTCCGCGCTCGGCGTGCGCAGGCCGTGGTCGTACAGCCCCTCCAGCACGGCCACCTGCTCCTTGGTCGGGTTCCACCGCGCGTTCGCCAGAGCCGCCGCTGCGGCCGACGCCGGCGACAGCGGCGGCGAGACCGGGGACTCGCCGTGGCCGTGACCAGCCGCCGCCTCGCTAGCGTGGCCGCCGGCGACGACGGCGCCCTGTGGCATCTCCATGGCTAGGCGGCTAGCTCTCTCGATCTCGCGCTGGCGGTTCTGTGAGGAGTGTGGAGCGAGGAGGAGGCGGTGTGTGTCGCTGGGCGTTGCCGGGGTGCGCGCGGTTTTAAAGCGTGCATGAGTGTGAGGAGGGTGGCGGAGTGCGTGCGCGCGTTCAAAGTAACAGCCGCCGCGTTTCGCTGTGGGCTCCGCTGTCGCCTTGCGGTCAAAGGGGCCGTGACGGCAGCGGGCGCGTGCCATGGAAAACTCTCGTGCCGCCGCGCGCATCGATCCAGCGCCGTGCACCGTACCACAAGATAAGTACTCGGGCGTGACCCCACCGTACCACACGATAAGTACTCGATCGGCCGCGACCCCGTCCCGTTCGGTGCCTGCACGCGCCGCGGCACGCCGGTGTCACGCGACCAGCGCTAGCCACCAGTGCAGGCCGGGGAGCGTGCACGTCGCCGCGCCCGGCCAGCCAGGAGAGAGCGCGGGCGCGTTTCCTTAATTTTTCACTGGAAACACGGTCGTGCCAGCCAGCAGTAGGAAACGGCGCACGCAGAACAGGCGTGAAAAGAGCAGGGAAGCGCGCGTGCCAGCCTCGTGCTACTTCAATTCGGCGCTGACCCTGAAAACAATGGGGAGGCTTGTGGTAGTACGCAGGATTGCGGTGCACGCGCGCGGCGCCACCCAGGGAAAACATCGTTGAGTGCGTGCTCGCTCGGTGATGCTCCGCCTCGCCTCGGGAACGAAAGGAAATTCTTTGCGTGTTGCCAGCGCCGGGCAGAGAAAGGGCCTTTTTCATTCATTCTGCGGGGATTAATTTCGTGGGACTGGCCTCTTTTGGCAGTGATGAGACGTGCTAGTAGCGTCACTGTGCCAGTCGAAGGCAAGCGATTGCTTTGCCTGGCTACCTGCGTGCTGCACCACGCGCCTGCCAGTTTCGATCGCCTGGTCCGCCTGCCAGTTTCGATCGCCTGGTCTTGCAGTGTCGTGGGCTGGATTTCGGTGTGCGCGCGGCCGTGGTGAAAACATGGGAGGAACGCGTGTGGGAGTGGACTAGCTAGGTTGTGAGTTGTTCCGTTTATTTCCTTTTCTTGCTGTAAGCCTGTGACTGAACTGGATTGTGTCATATGGAGTGCACAGGACCTATAATTGGCAGCTTCGGAGATTAGAAAGAAGTGGACTGTGGCTTCGACGCCCAGACACTTCTCGTGCGATACCAGAAGCATGATCATGAGAATACATGGACAGTACGGGGAAATGGCCACGCCAACAAAAAAGAAAAAAAAAAGTTGTCACGAGACTGGCACTCTCTTGATTAACCATACTAGGTGATTAATGCTAAGCACGCCAACGTAATTAAGTAACGGTAACTTTTGCGTGACTTTATTTCACATTCTAATCAAACGGAAGCGATCCAGAGAAGATCACGTTTTATGGGTGTCTGCACGCTGCATGCATGGTAATCCGCAGAGAAGCGCGTAGGGGAGGAGCTAGCCCTAGGTAGGGATCGAAATGGCAAGACACATTGGGAATGGAGACCGGGATCAATGACAAGGTAGTGTGCGGGAGTAAAGGCGAGCGTGCATTGCCATTGTGTTCGGGAGGGACATGCATGGCTGAGCATGCGATGCGAGGAGAGAGGGCAGCAGACCAGACGGTTCCAGGAGGAGGATATTGAGAATCTCGCTTCCCGTTTCCCCGTGACCTGATCCAGGGGAAGGGAGAGGCGAGACGAGACGACGCCGCGCCATTACTCCTCACCTCTCTCGCGCGCGTGCTCATGGGCAGGGCAGACACGACGCTGCAAATTGGCGCTTGCTGCGTTGCGTTGGGAAATGCCAAGCTTGGCCGTGGCATTGCCGTAGATAGGGCAGCTAGAATAGAGGCTACCCGCGCCTGCGCCAATCGCCGCCGCCGAGCGAGCACTGTAGTTATTTGTGCATGCCCATCGCGTATCTGACTAAGGCTACTCCCAATGAAAGTTTTATTTTCAATAAATATGGTGCCATGTCAACAATTTTGGTGATGTGGCAAGGAATTGATGATGAGAGAGATGAGAAGAGTTTCATCTAGATGAAACCATGTATGCATTATTTCCAACATATTTGTCTCTTGCATGTATTTTTTGGAAATAACAAAAATGAAACAATGCATTGTATGAGGTGTTTCATTCATCAAATAATTGATATGTTGCTTATGTGACACCTTTGAAAACAACAAAATGAAACTTTGCATTGGGAGTAGCCTAAACGGATTGACTTTCGTTTCGCCACGGCAAGCAAAATCTGCGCGGAAGATTTGATCGTATCAATCGAAGGATCGCCTCGCCGATCCGAATTAAAAAAACCGCATGCTGCTGTTGCTGCTGTCTCAGGTTGGGAAACGCGATGCCCTGTGATTTTGCGACGTGAACAGCACAGGGCAAAACAGTTGAGCCCGTGTGCAGGACGACGATGCAAGGCGACATGAGTCAACACCCTGGGATTCCGGGAGTGGGCGTAGCGCGATGGTGCGTGTGCCGCGAGAAAGAACAGCTTAACCAGATGGAACAAGGCAATATGGGGCAGCTCTTGGAGCAGACATTCTCAATGTTTGAAACAAGGGGCACGAGAAGCGTGCGTACAGCGATGTTATCAGGGTCCATATCTTTTCTGGAATCAAATGGACTGCTTGGAGAGGAAACGTCTGTGCATCATTTAACTGTTCAATGGTAATCCAAGACTCCTAGGCAATGTTTGAGTTCTGATATTTTTCGTGCGGGGAATTGGCCATCGATTGGTGGACAGGCCACGGGGGCTAAAGAAGCAGCCGCGACGTTGACTTTTATAGCCCAAAATTGCACCTACGGTTGGAACGGAGATAACAAAGAAAAACACTTCATCACGAAACCAAGAAACCTTTGATGCTAGAAAAGTGTAAATATGAATTCACGGTTTTACAAGAAACCAGAAAGTGTAATCTTGTCTCACATATCGGCATGACAGATAAAGTAGCATTGAGAGGCTGCCATGTGCATCCCAAATTTTTAACGACCTGAAATGCGCGCGTCACATTCTACTCAAATTAGCATTCCGACAGACTAACACAACAGCGTCTGGTGGAGTGACCCATCCTTGTAAAAGGATTAACTCGAAAATTAGGAACAAATACCACAAACAAAATATCATTAACCGATAGAAGCTCTCAACAATCACCTGTGAGGTGATCTTAATATCAAAATTTCATTGTTTTACTTGTTCAAGGCCATACCAGTGACATCTAGAAAGTTTCTATTCGCAGGGGCCAAAGTAAGCACATAATAAAGGACTACCACAGGAAACATGATTGTGCAAGATCTATTTCTTCTTTTCAGCAGCTGGTGCAGACCTGTAAAACATAGGAAAATATTAGCTTATTTGTGACCCATAAAGGCAAAAGACTCATGTTTCACAGTTGCACAGAGCATCAGCAAAACTAAAGAACCACAAAACAGGGGCAACAGGGTACATTAGTTAACACCATGAACAGGCTCTACTACATCCATCTTTCTAGTATACTATTCACCATGAATTTAGGAACTGTTGCTTGCACCTCAATTAAAACGGATCAGGAAGCTTGAAAGCTTTTTTAGCAGTCTGACATGCTACAATAAGTTATTAACAACCTAATAAACTGTTAGTTCCATGGGTGGGGTGCTGGACAGCAGCTTGCAAGTGAGACTCTTCATTACATGGCACACTAGGTGCTATTTATAATACATGGGGGGGCTGGCCGGCTGCTACTACTACAAGCTTCCAGACCATGCCAGCAGCTACAGTAGGTCGGCGCTACAGTAGCACTTCCACAAGTTTCCGGAGCACACTCTACTGGACTCCGGAAACACTCTACCTGATTATTCTACAATATTCCAGAAACACAAGGATTACTTCTAACATAAACCAATCACTTGACCCTGCATAAATGTTACCCGTATAAAAGACTTCCCTTAAGAAATCACTGGCCATTATTAAAGAACTATGATGTGACATCCACGCTAATAATCTGCTATACTACAAAACTTTGTATTGCGGTATGCCTACTTATACCATTGCTTCACCCACCAATTTAAAAGCTTTTTATCTAAACAATTCCAAAGAATTCAATGCAGGCTCATGACATGATGCAGCGACAAAGCGTTCAAACTAGAAGCCAAACCAGTGTTATGGGATAGAATGGCAAATCAATAACTATATAGATGGCACAGAAAGTAGACACACCTCATCTTCCTGAGGACACTGGCCATCTCCTCCCTCTTCTTCTTTGCTCTCTTGTGAGTGCCAAGCTTTCTCTTGGCCACCTTGAGCGCACGCTTGTCCTTCCCAACCTTGAGCAGCTCAGTGATGCGCTTCTCGTAGGGAGCAAATCCAGCAACCTCCCTAATCAAGCCTCTGACGAAACTCACCCTCTTGGTAGCTTTCTAAATAATTGGACCATGACATAGGCATAAGAACAAAATAAAAGCAAATAAAAAGAATGACTCGTCAAATGACCTATATGGTAGGTAATGTAAACTGTATTGCACACAAAATGATGCAAGGAAGTGCATGTAGTGAGATGTTTTAGAAACAAAATCAAAATGTGATTAAGCTTCCACGTTAAGTCCCACAAATAAATATCAGCCTCCAGGACTAGCAACTTGGAGTACTGAAATCTCCAGATTGCCAAAGGTGAGATGAGGCATGGTGATCTACAATAAATACACAACTAAGCAATTTTCAGAATGATTGGTTCACTTGTTATTCCCCTGATGCACAAAAGTTTTGAATACACTAAATAACTTCCATGTTATAAAAATGTTTCAACCATATATAGCTTTCTCATGCCAAAGGCAACACACCAGTTTGACACACAATTTTGATCATTTCATAGAACATTCAATTTATGCTTCAATCCTTTCATCTTTACCGTTACACTATGGAGCAATGCAGTTCGAATTGGGCTAGATAACTAACAACTAGATGACAGGGTCGAATTTACATAGTAAAATGCTAATCTCTTCTACCAAATAAAAATGCTAATCTCAAGTCAAAAAGCAAAACATTGATGCCCGAAAAAAAAAAGACAACATTGATCTGTACACCTAGCCGTCCTCCGTTCAACACGGATCTATACATAACGCACGGGAAAGCATCATTGTAGCCAACATTAACTACGTGAGCAGGATCAAACCCGCAATATACCAGACGTAGCAGAAGTTCGAGATCTGGGGCACTTGTGACTTACCCCCTTGCGGTCGGACGGGCGAGGCGGAAGCTCGCGCTTGGTGACGACATGTCCCTTGTTTATGCCGACGAAGAGGCCCGACTTGGCCTGCGGCGGCGCCATGGCCTGTCTCGCGCTCGCTTCGCTGACCTGCTACCAACGCAATCGAGCAAACCAAGTCAAACAAACGAGGAAACGGGCGATGAGGCAAGAGGTATGCAGTCTGGATCGGGGATCGCGGTAGAAGGCGGAGCTGGAGGTCACCTGGAATGGGTTCGGAGCAAAACCCTGAGCGCCGCCGGCTGAATCCGAGTAGGAACCCTAGAAGGGCGAGGTGGCGAAGCTTTATATGCGCGCCCTCACCGTGTGAATTGTTCTTGTGGACTAATGGGCCAGGCTGACCTCATGCGCTCGTATAATGATCTTCTTTATTCTTTTGCGGCCCAACTCTATTTACCTCTGCAAGATTATGTCGGAACTCTCATGTCTCAAATCTAAATTGACTTACCAACTTTTAAATATTTTTACATGTAAATAGGTGTCAAATTTATATTTCGAACTTTATTTCCACTTGGTGAATTCGACTGCTGCTGCAAAACTCTATCTATCTTTAAATCTCTCAGCAATCACTTTTTTTTTTGTTACACACATTATTTTAAAGACTATTTTTATATAGTAGGTTATTAGAGATTTTTGCCTCTAGTTCTGAACATTTTCTTCTTTTTCAATGTTGGTGAGTGGATCATCCATGTTTGGATCATCGATATGACCTCAGCCGAGTTCTTTCTAGCAGTTTTTCAATTGCTGAGGTCTGAGGAGCACAAATTCGTTGAAGGAATAGGAAATTATCCAGCTTGTTTGCCTTGCCTGCTGTTTATCAGCAGCTACAGTGTTCGCAGTTATTTATTCAGCAGCCGTTATAGTAAAACAGCTGCAAAACAGCCTGCCGATCAGGCCCATCAACTACTACTACTTAGCCATGGTAGTGCATGATGTACTCGTACAAAAGTTGTAGTGGGGGAATTGGAGAATGTTTCGTCTTCGAATCAATAGTTTTTAAAAACAATAATTTTAAGGATTTGTCACATCACACGAATGTTGAGTCGGTCGGCATCAATGCGATGATTGTTCAGTTCACTGATGCGGCGTGCAATGCTCCTGGTTTTCAGTCAAACAAAAAGAGAAGACCAATCCACTCTCACTAGGAAAAAGGAAACATGGAGAAAATTTCAGTCCCGCACTGTTGCTACTGCGAATTGCAAAGAATAGAAGTGAAAAAGTTCAGAGTCAGTGGATATGGCCGCCAGCACCAACTCTCCTCTCCATCTCGAGGAACTGGCCGAGCGACGGCGCGGACCTGCCGTTCTCCAGGTGGCTCCGGAGGCAGAGCGACAGCAGCAGCGCCCTGAGCTTGCTGCTCCTGCTGGCCCTCGCGCTCGGGCGGCGCCGGCTCTCCATGGCGTCCACGAGTCCGATCAGGCTCGCCAGCGTCATGCCGCCGCCGCCGCGCGACAAGGACCACGCCGACTGCGACAGACAGACAGATTAACGTGAGATCGTTACATGCTGTGTCGTTGAGATGTTGTAAACGCTGGCACGTAGGATACAAACGATTTTTCCCTTTGATCCAGACCTCCGTGTCGAAATCAGTAGAAGGCAAGGAAGAAGGGCAGCGAGAGGAGGTGAAGTCCGTGCTGAAGGAGTCTGAGCCAGGAAGATCAACACCCCTCACCACTCCGGCTCGTACATTGAGAGCGCCCAGTCCGAGAGGCCAGCCTTCCTGTCATATGTCAAGTGTCAACTAACAGCAAAAGTTGGGATCGATCTGAAGCTAAACAGAGATAAATTGCTATGTCGAGAAAGATAACCGCACCTCATCTGCCATGACGGGGAGCTCTTCCACCTCGCAGAACAAAGGCAGAGCAGGAGTAACTGATCGAACAGGACTGGAGGTGTGGAGGCTCTTATAAGGAGCCAGGACAGGGATATCACGTGAAAAAGCTACGGGTTGCTCAGCTAATATTTTTGACCCCTATTGCTTCTGTTCGAGGCTTGAAAGAGCAGGTAAGATAAAGAAATGCCGCCAGCGGGTGCTCGCCCGAGTGGCCAGACCCCACCAGGCTACGGAGCGCTAGCGCTCCGTCCGCCATGCACCGCGGCACTGTAGCAATTATTTCCGTCGGCCCGAGTTCGATGCACCTCGGCACTATAGCGATTATTTCCTGCAATATGGCTCTGATCGCTGCAGTAAAAAAAAATCTTCTCACTCCTCCGTTGGACCAAAGCACAGGTTAAGTACTCGCGCCGATTTTCGCCGGCCTGCTGAGTCCCTGTGTATAGTGCAAAGGAGGGTTCAGGGGTTTTCTCGATCTGTGTGAGACGATTTTTCTCCTTAAAAAAATGCTCGGGGCCGTCATACCCCCGCAGGTCGAGTTTTAGATAAAGAAATGCCATGGTTACAGGGACGCGAGCACACAAGACAGATGCATTCCTCAACCAGTGCATTCAGTTTTTCTTTTGAGGGCCCAGTGCATTCAGTTTTGGCGACTCGACGATGCGTTAATCCAAACAGGCTGCATCGTGTGGACGAAGCAAAAGTGACAAGGTCCCATAGATAATCTTGGAAAGCCTAGAAAGACGGTAGGAATCATTGACGGCGTAATCGGACAAATGGACGCTCGAGACCACGGAAAGCGAAAAGCGGCCGGGTTAATTAGGCCGTTCTGCAGCTGCATCGCATCCTGCGCTTGACTGTTCTTAAACTGGCTCGCTCAGGTCTCGAGCTCTTTTTCTTTCTCACCAAACCGGAGAACAAACTCGAACACGTCCTGGTGAACGCTGGCGTGGCCAACCTAAACGCTGCCGTGACGACATGCAATGCGAGCTTGCGGCCCGCTGCACTACCACACCATGATGGTCAGAAGTACTGTCGCCTGCCCTCTGTTCAGAAGAAAGCATCGGTGCCTGATGAAATTCATCTAGCCACGCTCAGAAGCTCTCTTTTGTCCTGATGAGAAGAATCGTCTCATGTCGAAACCTGTTCGATTTCTGCATCACCTCACTGGCATTTGGTGATGATGAATGGTGCGTCAGCTACAATTTCGTGCCGAGAATCAAGGGAGCATGGTCGGCGGCGAGTCTGCGCGGCACGGCGTGGCGAGGCCCGGGCTAGAGCCGCGCGTAGAGGAATGCCAATCGGAGACGCCATTCGTGGCACTGAGTTACCTCATCAGGGACCATCCACGGGATGGCGCGTTCGTCTCGAGCTGGGTGGAGGCGAGCGGCGGATGGACGGACGGGCCGCGGCACGTCTTGGGGGGGGGGGCGGTCGACGTTCACGTTTCCAGACCAGGGGCCGTCGCTATTTGAAATAGCGACCGCCCCCTGTGGTCACGATAATCGTTGGATTGTCAGCAAGCGGACAGGATACTCCCCGTGTGGGCCGATACGCGGTCCAGTTAGCTCTGGCAAGTTGTTCTGGGGGCCTGAAAACTGAAGCCCAGCAGTGTGGGAATAATAAAGCCGGCCCGATGAACTGAAGCCGGCCCTGAGGCCCCTGACTGACTCTGTCCCCGGCGCGCGCGGTAAGTTCGAGGAGGGCCATCTTCTCGACTCATCCTCGTTGTTAGCACGCCGGGTGGCTCCGCCCTTGTTCTCCGACTGAGAAGTGAGAAGCTCCGACCTCAACCCATTTGCATGAACAAGCAACACAAAACGGAAGAACTTCAGTGAATGTTTATAGAAGAATTCGATCAGAATCATCCTTGACAAACTTAGTGCGCGAAGAATTTCACTAAGGTAATGGGCATACATTGGGCGAACAAAGCATTCAAGGAGCAAGCAGCCTTGCCAATGGCTAAATTCAATACGTCGTGGGCGGCGTAATGTACTCTACTCGGCTTAATGTTAAATCGACGCCGACGGGTACAGGCCGTCCGTCCTCCCATGTAAATGTTGATGGCGACGGAGGTACTGGACCAAGATTTCCTTGTGGTAGACGGTGCCTAACATGCGAGAGCACCTTTCCATGGCTGTACAGAACTTCCACGTACTGAGAGCCGTGGATGATGGACGAGTGCACCACGTCGCCGTCGCTCGTCGCAAGTCCTTCCAGAGGCGGCTACGTCATCGATGCCATCGCACCGTCGCCCAATGGAAATGGCAAGTCGCCATCCTCAAACGAAAAGCATCACATTCTTTTTGTTCATATATCGCACGGCTGACGTCGCCGCCGCGAGCCGATCGAGACACGGCGAGCCGCACATCGGCAGCGCGACGCAAAAAAATAGGGCGCTGGGGCACCACCTGCTCCACCGGAGCCGTCGGCGCACGGTGGAAGCGCCACGCGCAACCGTGCCGCACCACGTGACCTCAGCCGCGCCCACCCACGGCAGCAGCCTCCTGTCTCGCTCCGACACCACGGAAGCCGGATTCAAATTTCAAACGCGCTGCCTCCGCCCGTTGACATTTTTGTCACGGTCCGATCCCATCGCCTTTGTTGGAAGTTGGAACTCTTCAACGGCGGCTCTAGAAAGAAAGGAAGCGGAAGCGGTCCGAGCGCAGACAGAGCGCGCTGCTCTTCCCCATCCCACCAATCAAGCGCGTTCAGTGAGCGAGCGAGTACGCCGCCCCGTTGCTCTCGCTGTTCTTCTCGCCACTTTCCGCGTCGGGGTGGTGCGTCACTCGCGCTCGCTCGAGGGAGGAGGAGTGGTTTGGTTGCGCACCCAACGGCTCGGCCGGCCTCGTGCCGCTTGTTGTCTTGCGCGCCTGTGCGGAGTGGTTGCTGGCCTGGCCGGCCACCGCAAGAGCGGGCGGGCGGGCGGGCTTACCGATATAGGCCAGGACGACGAGGCTCTTTTTGTCCCGTCGCTCGTTATCCTCTTCTTTCTCGCCACCTCGACATCGGTCGATCGAGACTGTGTGCAGTACGGAGCCATGGACGCGCCCTTCTTCCACGAACTCAGGCGGCAGGCGTCCTCCTACCTCACAGGCAAGATCCGCTCCGCGCGGCTCGCGCTCACCGACGTGACCCCCACGCAGCTGTAAGTTTTTGCTCATTTTTCGTCGCGTCTCGTGGCGTTCTCTCTCTGTGCTGAAACTTCTGCCCGCGCGGCGCGTTCGTGTATAGGTTGACGGAGGAGGCGACCAACGGGGACGCGTCGCCGCCCAACGTGAAGACGATGGGGCTCATAGCGCGGCAGGCGTTCGAGATCGACGAGTACCTCAGGATCGCCGACATCCTGCACAGGCGCTTCGCGGGCTTCGACCGGAGGCAGTGGCGGGAGGGGTACAAGGCGCTGCTCCTCCTGGAGCACCTCCTCACGCACGGGCCCCGGAGCGTCGCGCTGGAGTTCCAGAAGGACAGGGACGCCATCCAGAGCATGACCACCTTCCAGCACATCGACGAGAAAGGGTACTAAGCGTATTTTGATTGATGTTTTTATTTATAATATAATTCGCGCGCGTACGTGATGTTGTGCCTCTGATGGATGCGATCCGTACGT
The DNA here is from genome assembly GCA_012490785.1 of Eragrostis nindensis. Classification (NCBI taxonomy): domain Eukaryota; kingdom Viridiplantae; phylum Streptophyta; class Magnoliopsida; order Poales; family Poaceae; genus Eragrostis; species Eragrostis nindensis. The sequence continues at coordinate 87,379 of JAAXCT010000927.1, forward strand.
GTGAACTCTGCAGCTTCAACTGGGGACTGACGGTGAAGGGCAAGGCCGAGCGCGTGCTCAAGCTGCTGGAGCGGGGCCCGTTCCTGGAGGAGGAGCGCGAGCGGGCGCGCAAGATCGCGTGCGAGATCAAGGGATTCGGCAGCTTCAACCTCAGTAGCGCCTCGCGTGCCGTCGCGCAGCTATCCGGCGGCGACGCCAGCCGTGGCATGGCGCCGGACGGCCACTACGGGCGGAGCAACTCAAAGTACGAGGAGAGGTGGAGGCACGACAGCGGCGAAGACGACGACAGGGAGAACCTGATAGCGAGGCCGGAGCCGCGGGAAGTGGAGGCGGAGGAGCCTCTGCACCACCACCATCCGTTCCACGCGTTCGGGCAGCAGCGGCCGGAGGCGATGCTCCTCCTGAGCCAGTGACAGAATTAGTCTCTTATCGGTTGGCGTCATGTTGATGTTTAAAAAAAGTAATACTAGCTTCTTTATCCCTCTTGCGAAGCCTGTAAGGTCAGTAGTTTGCTGACAGTGCTTAATGCTCGGGAACTCTGAAGCTCTTATGGTTTCTGTTAAACTTTGCTCCGCGATCGATGAATCGCTGTTTGCCCCTGTAAATTTGTCTTTCACTTCTTTTGCCTGGACATAGGCATATCACGTAGACCAAGTTTCAAGCTTTCAGACGAAAAGATTCGTGTTCGGCGTGCGGCTTGCGCTGCTCTGCTTCTCTCTCTCAGGAACACTGTTGCCGCTGCTGCTAGTACTGTAGCCACGTGAGTAGCCGTAGCCGCAGCCGCACGCCGAACACAGCGATTATCACAAAGTTACAGTGATAACAAAGACCCAGATAAGTGAGGCTACAGGGATCTAGTAAAATTTCAGATGAATAGATGATCTGGTAGAATTTTCTCCTGTCCGAGTGCACATGGGCAAAGCTGGACCATCTGCTCGAATTGAAACCAATCAGTTTGGTGGCCTGCCGATCACCCGGTTTCAAGGATCCCCACTCCCCAGCCCTTGACCATTGGGACAACACTTCTACTACATGCCATCATTGTACTGTCTACCATCCAAGAATTCCGGTTTTTCTACAAACGATAAAGGCTAAGGGGCAAGGAGTAGTACTACGTAATAAGAGCACGGCGGGCCATAGCAGTAGCACAAATGCACTCGAGCTCTACGGTCATGCACATGCGTAGCACAGCAACACGATATGAATAGATTCTTCAGGTAACATAACTACCGTGTGGCATGGACACCCTTTTTGACTCTGCTATCATGGTTGTAATCGCCTGTCTTCTACCACATCATAAGTTCTGCAAATTACTTATTACTGAGTACACGTACTGTTCTGTTCTAGAACAGGCTCTGTATAAAGTACAAGCTACAGCTGCCAGAAAGGAACCTGAAATACAGATTATCCACCATCATCATGTGTAATTTGGAATCGGCATATATGACTAGACTGCTTTGAAAGATTGTGCCAGACATAATCCTGACAACTAACGCCGGACACCTAACAAGTTTTCATCCTTCCACTAAAAAAAAAATAATTAAGGGGTGTGTCAAGGATTCAGTGTCCAATCTTCAGAAACCAGAGGCAAATTGCCAATTGAAGTAAACAAAAATCCTCAATTATCAAAAGCTTCTACTAATTACCATAAGACAATCATTGAAATTAGTTCACCTGTTTTATTGATGTTCTTGCACCATATACAAGCACCTTCTAATTTTACCTTCGTAAATAGTGAAAAATATTGGGAAACAGGCAGTACAATGATATACTGAAGCTAACACGTGATCACAAGCCACAAGCTAACTTACACAGTTGCATCGAACAAAAGCTTCCACTGACATCAAACTGTCCTACCAGTTTGGATTACTTGGAGTTGCTTCAGCCTTTTGGTTTAACCATATTTTTTAGCATGTGGCATGTCTTTCTTCACATCTTCCGAGTAATTAAGAATTACAGTTTTACAGTAAACAAAAAATTGAAAGTAAAGCCAAATTTGTTTCTTTAACTAAGACTACAGCTTTAGCACCAAAGCATTGATCTACAGAAATTGAAACTGATCATTCTAAAGTAATGTCATCTCCTGCATCTGGGCATAAGAAAGGGGAGAAATAAAACTATAGCCACTAAAAGTATTATTGTGCATATCCTAAAGCAGATGAAGAATCACAGGCTAATCTAACCATGAAGAACAAAAATGGGCAGAGGCAAGCCCTCTAATAGATCCAAAAATTGATCAGACTCAGTAATCTATCTCAGAACAGAGTACAAAATCATCAGGTTCAAATGCTATAGTAAATATTAAGAATATAATGATAAAAAAATCCAGTTCCATATTCAGTAATATCAGTATTGGTGAAGCTCACTAATCTATCTCGGAATAGTAACCTGTACCACAATAAATGTCAAGTGCAATGCATGAATTGGATCACCACTGTGGTGTTAACAGCGTGCTACAGTAAGAATGCCTTTCCTGAAGACCTTTGAGTGTGCAATTGTGCAAGATGTAGATGCAAATCCACCAAATAGTCCCGCTTAAACATTTTCACTTTATTGCTGACTCTGGGTGCACAGCCACACAAGACTAACATCATAGCTAATCTCCAGTAGCTTTTATTAGGAGAACAAGAATATATGCTCCAAACATTCCCATAGCTAATTTTTCTACAAGTCTCGAAGTCACTACTCATTTTGTTTACCTTGCCAAAAATCACCAAAATATTTTCCAATTATTAATCAAGTTGACAGGCTAAATTCTCAATGAATCAAAAAAAAAAAATGTACTATTGGCCGCAAGTGAAAAATCCTATAGTTTGGGGTGTTTATTCTCACACAGCACATTTTTAGTTCAACTATTCCAAAAGACTTTGATGTGACACATCTCATAAAAGTAGACGTGCTTGATTGGCTGATCCCATCATTCCCGGTTTGCAAAGAATAGTTCAAATGTGGTCACAGTTATCATCAAACTACGCATCTACAGCCTCTGCTTAGGAAGTAATTCCATGAGTCCCATGTGGTCATGACTCCAGCAAAGTACACATGAGCTGCACATGACGGAACGGGCCTGGTAACTAACTAAAACAGTCACCTCGTTGGGTCCATCATGCTCACAAACCCCAGGGAAACTACAAACGAAACATGGTGCATACATGGTGAGTAGCACACTCTGAACACTGGAACACCACAGACTGTCAGGCATATCGGCATAAGAACTAAAGGTAGCAGGACATATCAACAAGTATCTGTGTTGTGGATGGATGTGTCGAAGGGTTTATGCTCCCCGTGAGCTTAAGATTTATAGAGAGATAGAGATAGAATTGGAGATAGATAAACTCAAATGCTTGCTTGCCTTTATTCATTGATCACGGCTCTCTTAAATAGAGGCCGGCCTAAACAATTCTGCTAACAACCGAAAGCTAAGCAAATCCCTGAACTAACTGAATCTCCTAACAAACCGAAACTGACTAATCTTGAATCGAACAACTTGGCAAGCACGTCGCAGGAACGCCTACTCCTCACGCCCCATCTTGGATCTTCTGGAGTAGTGCCGTCCCCACATAACATCTCTCCCCGCCTCGAGCAACAGCTTGTCCTCAAGCTGAAATGCCAGATACCTCCTCTGAAATGTCTCGACGTCCTCCCAGGAAGCAGACGATGGCGCCAACCCTTGCCACTGAATGAGCACCTGGCGCACACCCAGCGCCAAGCGGGCTTTGAGAGCTCGAGCCGGAACAGGCAGCGCCACGCCGTTATGAATTGGCGGAAGAACAGGAGGGGACTGCGGCGGCGTGCCGACGAACTTCTTGAGAAGGCCGACATGAAAAACATCATGCATGCGAGCACCATCAGGCAGGGCCAAGCGGTAGGCGACCTCATTGATCTTGGCGATGATTTGGTACGGCCCAAAGTAGCGAGGGCGAAGCTTCCCTTTTGCCGCATCAGGAACCCCGGCTGGTGTGCGATGACGGAGACGCAGCAATGCCCAGTCACCGACCTCGAACTCTAGCGCCCTGTGTCCGCGGTCGTAGTGCAGCTTGGCCATCTGCTGAGCTTGTTCCAGACGAAGACGAACATCAGCCAAAAACTCATCGCGCTCCTCCAGCGTGCGCGCCACAGCAGCCACGCGAATATCACCTGCTTCGTAGGAACGCAGGGACGGCGGCTCGCGGCCATACACCACTTTGAATGGCGTCTCCTTCAGTGCCGTATGATAAGACGTGTTGTACATGAACTCTGCCCACGGAAGCCACTTGATCCAGTTTCGTGGCCGATCGCCTGTCATGCAACGAAGATACATGGCGATGACTTTGTTCACCGCCTCACTCTGGCCGTCACTTTGAGGGTGGAAGGCGGAGCTCATGAAGAGCTTGGAGCCTGATGCCGCGAACAGGGCCTTCCAGAACGCCGACGTGAACACGGGGTCGCGGTCAGAGACAATGGACGTTGGCACGCCGTGGAGACGAACAATTTCCGCGAAGAACGCCTGTGCCACGGACTCCGCGGTGTAGGGATGCGCCAGCGCGATGAAGTGCGCGTACTTGGAGAACCGGTCGACCACCGTGAGAATGACCGACTTGCCGCCGACCTTGGGAAGTCCTTCAATGAAGTCCAGCGCCACATCGGCCCAGACGGCGGACGGCACCGGAAGTGGCGACAGCAGCCCCGCCGGATGGAGATGCTCGGTCTTGAAGCGCTGGCATGTTGCGCAGGCCCGGACGAAGTCTTGGACCACCGTGCGCGCGTTGGGTATGTGGAAATCGCAGCGCACCCGGTGGAGGGTCTTCTGCACTCCTTCATGATGCTCATCGTGCGCCGCGGCCAGGACAGCTTGGAGCAGAGCCGTAGACGCCAGAATGTAGACGCGGCCGTTGAAGGTGACCACACCGTCGGTGAGGGCCCATGGCGTGCCCCGTTCGCCACTGGTGATCTCGTCGCGCAGCGCCACCAGCGCCGGCTCCGTCTCGGTCGCCGCGCGCACATCATCCATGAGGGCGAACGAGGGCGCCGAGATGGCATGCACAGCCACGTCCTCGTCGCGACGTGAGAGCGCATCCGCCGCGATATTCAGCTTGCCGGGCTTGTACTCCACTGCAAAATCAAACCCCAAAATCTTGCTTACCTAGCGGTGTTGAGGAATGGTGGCGAGGCGCTGGTCGAGGAGGAATTTCAAGCTGTAGTGGTCGGTCTTCACGATGAATCGGCGCCCCCACAGGTACGGGCGCCAATGGCGGATGGCCTGCACCAGGCCAATGAGTTCGCGCTCGTACGCCGCCAATCCCGAATGCCGCGGCGCCATGGGCCTGCTGAAGAAGGCGATTGGCCCCTGACCTTGATGCAGCACCGCTCCAATGCCGGCGCCCGACGCATCGCACTCAACCACAGAGGGCTGCTCGAAGTTGGGGAGTGCAAGCGTAGGCGCCGACGTCAACGCCGTCTTCAATGCGTGGAACGCCTCCTCTGCTTCGGGACTCCAGCGGAAGCCCTCTTTCTTCAGCAATTTGGTGAACGGCGCCGCAATGGAGCCGTAATCGCGGATGAATTTCCTGTAGTAGCCCGCCAAGCCAAGGAATCCACGCACGGCGCGCACTGTGCGAGGAATTGGCCAGTCTTTCACCGCCTGGATCTTGTCGCTGTCCATGTCCACGCCCGCCGCCGAGACCACATGCCCCAGGTATGCAACGGAGGGCTCGCCGAAGCTGCACTTTGATTGCTTGACGAAGAGGTGGTGGTCGCGAAGAACTTGTAGCACCGCGCGGATGTGGCGCAGGTGGTCGGACCATGTTGTGCTGTAGATTAATATGTCGTCGAAGAAGACCAGCACAAACCGACGGAGAAACGGCCGCAGCACATCGTTCATCAGTGATTGAAACGTGGCCGGCGCGTTCGTCAATCCGAACGGCATCATGAGGAATTCGTAGAGGTCCTCATGGGTGCGGAACGCCGTCTTGGCGATGTCCTCCGGGTGCATACGCACCTGATGGTAGCCGGAGCGGAGGTCGAGCTTGGTGAAGAATGCGGCGCCGTGGAGCTCGTCCAGCAGTTCATCAACAACGGGGATGGGAAACTTGTCTTTTACCGTGCGTTCATTGAGTGCCCGGTAATCGACGCAGAATCGCCAAGTCCCGTCGCTCTTCCGCACCAACAGCACCGGCGAGGAGAAAGCCGAGGTACTCTTCCGAATCAGTCCTTGTTCCTCCATGGCGCGGCACTGGCGTTCCAGCTCATCCTTCTGCAGTGCTGGGTAGCGGTAGGGGCGGACAGCCACGGGCGCCGTGTTCGGGAGCAGTGTGATGCGATGGTCCCGGGAACGCGGCGGCGGCAACCCTACTGGCAATGCGAAGACGTCCGCGAACTCCTCCAAGAGCTCCTCCAGCAGCTCGCGGCCCACCACCATGTGGACGCGCGGGCACAGCGGCGCAACCACGCCGTCCCACTCGACGCGCCTGCCGTTGTACAGGAACGACATGTGAAGCCGCCCGAAGTCCCATAATATCGGACCCAGGGTCGCCAACCACTGAGTGCCCAAGACGACATCGTAGCCGCCGAGAGGCAGGACATAGAAGTTCGCCGTGAATGTCGCCGTGTCGATGGAGAACGTGGTGTGACGCAAGGTGCCCGGGCATGGCACGCGGTCACCGTTGGCCACCATAACGTGGAGGTCCTCGCGCGGCTGGACGGTGCACTCGGCTGCCAGGGCCGCCGCCTCCGACACGAAGTTGTGTGTCGACCCCGAATCCAGCAGGGCGATGAGCAGGGCGGAGCCCAGCTGGACGGCCACCTGCATGGTGTTGCCCACCTTGACGCCGGTGATGGCATGCAGCGAGATATGAGGCTCTTCCAGTTCATCCTCGTCGTCCGCCTCGATCACCTCCAACGCGTAGAGCCGCTTGCATAGCTTGTTGTGGCCGCGCACGTACTTTTCATCGCAGTTGAAGCATTGGCCGTTGCGGCGGCGTTCGTCCATCTCGGCCGGCGTAAGGCGGCGCAGGGTGCGGCCGGCCACCGTGACGGCTTGGCCCGGAGTTGCAACCGGCGCTGCCGCTGGCGATGCTGATGTAGAGCCAGAGGCAGGAGCGGGCGGCGTTGGCAAGATGCCGCGCTGGCGCGAGGGTGTACGGCTCGCCTGGGCCAGTAGTGTCGCCGGCTCGCGGCGTTCGAAGGAGCGCGCCAAGCTCATGGCGACGTCGAACGTCTGCGGGTTCTGGAGTTGCACGTCAAGGCTGAGCGGTTCTTGGAGCCCGACGGTGAAGAGCTGAATTTGCTGGGACTCGGTGAGGGGACCGGCGCGGGCCAGCAGCTCGAGGAAGCGTTCTTGGTACTCCTCCACCGTGCCGGTGCGGCGGCACGCGGCGAGCTCGCCAAGCGGGTTGGAGCGAAGGGGCGGCCCGTAGCGGGTGTTGAGCAGGTCGGCGAAGCGGCGCCATGACAGCGCACCTTCCTGGCGCTCGGTGCGCATGAACCACAGATGCGCTGAGTCGCTCAGATTGTGGGACGCCATCCACACCTTGTCCTCCTCCGGGATGCGCTGGGCACGGAAGTAGCTTTCACACTTATTGATGAAGGGCAAGGGGTCGCTCTTGCCGTCGAACTTGGGAAAATCCCACTTTTGATGGCGTGGGGGCGGCCGATCGTCATCGCGCGGGCCTCCGCGGCGCCCATCGTCATCGTTCCGGCGTTCGCGGTAGCCGTCACGGGAGCGCCAGTCGTCGTCGTCGTCCCGGCGTCCACCGGGCCGCCGTTCGTGCTCCGGCGAGAGCAGCTGGCGCTGCTGGTTCTCGAGGCGCTGGATGGCGCGGTTCTGTGTGCGCTGTTGCAGATCGATCGCCGCCAGCTTTTCTTCCATGTCGCCAAGGCAGTCAAGCTTGCCGAGAATGGCTTGCATGATGGCCGTGGCGTCTGCTTCTCCTTCCGTGGTGGGCGTCTTGTCGTCGGGAGCCATGGCGCAGATCGCAAGCGAGGTGCCTGGAATCTGATACCAGATGTTGTGGATGGATGTGTCGAAGGGTTTATGCTCCCTGTGAGCTTAAGATTTATAGAGAGATAGAGATAGAATTGGAGATAGATAAACTCAAATGCTTGCTTGCCTTTATTCATTGATCACGGCTCTCTTAAATAGAGGCCGGCCTAAACAATTCTGCTAACAACCGAAAGCTAAGCAAATCCCTGAACTAACTGAATCTCCTAACAAACCGAAACTGACTAATCTTGAATCGAACAACTTGGCAAGCACGTCGCAGGAACGCCTACTCCTCACGCCCCATCTTGGATCTTCTGGAGTAGTGCCGTCCCCACATAACAATCTGTCAGTCTGATTTTCTCTCCTGAATTTATATGCAGTGGGGTTGCTTTAATAACAGTCAAACTATACCGACTTAGGCCAGCTGCATGGCTCAGGTTTTCAGCAATACCTTGGTACTGAGAGAAGGGGATGTTAAGCAGTCCTTCCTAAAAGTTCATGAATCAACAAAATGGTAGAGTTTATGATCAGCTACTTAATGGTAGAGTACCCTTAGCGGTAGACTATGTAATTCAACAAAATTGCTCTAATACAATCAACGGTCCGATGATGTATACTGCTGTCTACTTCCTAGTAGTATAATGCACCATAATGGTTATCTAGGATTTTTCAACTTTGAGCAATGTGTTGCTAAGCATACAAACATGCTAAAACACAACTTAAATCAGTAATATCCATGGCACGAATACAGTGCTTGGTATTGAGATCAGAATCAGCAAACCCACCTATGAGTGTTCAACAAGTGTACCCCATCAAACTTTCTTTGGATGACAGAGACTGTTCAGTGCCAATAAGTTCACATAATTTTCAAGTTTTGACATCAGATGGCAACCACTTTATCATTTATGAGACTTCAGTTCACAAAACAGGGTCAAATGACCTAACATGGTAGAGTAACTTTTCAATCTATGGATGTACCACGCTGATGTTACGGGATTATAAAAAAACATTAACGGGGTTCATGACCGTGAGGGAGTATCTCTCACCACCTATCCATGGTGATAGATGCCCACATATGCTGGTAATTAGGCTCAGTGCAATTCACTTCAGCACATATAACTATGCTAAAACCCCAAAGTTCGATGCAATTTAATACTCCCTCCGTTTTTAAATAATTGACAGCATTGACTTTACTATTCATGATTTGACCGCTTAATAACTTTTAAAATACTTAGTTACATAAGATAAACGTATGATAGATAGATGTGGTGTAGATAGCACTTTAGTAACATGATATATTTATGAGTGTTTAATTATGCATTAACAAAAAAATAATGGTCAAAATTGGAACGGTAAAAGTCAATGCTGACAAGTATTCAAAAACGGAGGTAGTATCCAAAGCAGAGTTCAAACACAAATAAAAAGAGAGGATGCTCAAAATGGAAAAACTATTCATATAGGGGCAAAATGACTTCATAGATTTCTACACATGATATTATTTTCCCTTTGCCACATGGCAAAAGGAAATGAAAAGCGAATAATTAAGTGAAGCAACTAATTTTTTTGCTACTTTGCAGCTAGTGAATTCTCTCCCCATCCCATCCGTTTCCCGGATTCCTAGAGACAGTAAGAAAAACTGAGCATAGGGAAGGAAGCAATGAGTAGCACCTGGTTCTCATAATAACAGAGATAGTAACAGATGCAGCTGTAGGTACGTCAATCCTATACACCACCATGCCCTCGCCTTAGCCATTGTCGATGCGGCATATGACTTGTCATCCTCACCGTGAAGGTCGGGCGGTGACGACAGTCTCGATGGCGGGGTCTGCTCATTCCCAGCGACATCCGGTAGCATTGCAGCTGAAGGGGGAACTGCGGCCAAGCTGCCAGCATCACCCCGGCTGAACATTTCCTTGGGCAGTAGAACCTTGGAGACAGCAAAGACTGCCACAGGATTTTGATCAAATACTGTGCGCGTGATGGATGCCTGCACGATGCCGGTGTCAATGGCGATGGAGCCATTGACGCGGGTTATGTTCAGGGTGAAGCGGCCAGCCTCTGTGAATTCAGTGGCGAGCGTGGGCTGGACGGGGTTCACGATGGACTCGAGGGAGCCAAGCGGGTAGTACGAGTGCAGCACGTGGAACCGGAGCACGACAGCCTTTTGCTCAGCAGGCAGGGACTGGAGGCGGCCAGTGGCGGGGAGGCTGGCGAAGGCATCGTCCGTGGGGACGAAGACGGTGATGCCAGCACCGCGCTCGTCGGCCTCGAACTCGGCCGCCACACCAGAAGCCTGCAGCATGGATGCCGCCACATTGAATCCCCGCGCGTCGGTGAGGACGCGGGTGATGTTCACCGGCGGGGGCGGGCCGCTCTCGGAAGCAGCGAGGTCGAATCCGGAGGGGATTATGAGACCGCCGACCGCGAGCACGCTGATGTTGTACGGAACGGCGGTGACGGCGCCGAGGACGGTGGCGTTCGACCCCGTGGCCGGCGCAGGCGAGCGGACCACGACGGTGGAGTTCGCCGCCGCGGTGAGGTTGACGGCGCCGAGGTCGGAGGGAGCGCGGCCCGTGGTCTGGAACAGCGTCGTCACGAGCTTGCCCGACGCGGGGAGGTGGACAAGGTCGGACGGGGCGAGGTACTCGAGCAGGACGTGGTACCGCAGCACGTCGGCGATGTCGGCGCCCGCGGCCGCCGCGAACGCCGAGGGCGACTGCGGCAGGTTGGCGTTCGGCACGGCCAGCAGCGTCAGCGACGACCTACCGGCCAGCTCGCCGGCCACGGGAGTGGACGCCAGCAGCCGCGCGAAGTCGGCGAAGTTTGGGAACGCGGCGAGCACGGCCGTCACATTCACCCCGGCCGCCGGGGAAGGCAGCGCCGACACCGCGAGCAGCACCAGGGCCGCCCTGAGCGCGAGGCGCGCCGAGACGGGAGGGGCGCCTTGCCCCATCTCGACAGTGGGGCCAAGCAGTGGAGCGGGGAGTGAGGAGATAGACGACGACAGTCGACAGGAGAGAGAGGGACGGGAGTTTGCCTGAGATGAGGGGGAGAGGAGAGGGAATATTTTGGTTTTTTTCCTCTCCACCCACCTTTCCTGTCCGGTGATTTCCGGTTCAACTTTGCGGTTCTCTTTCGCTGCTGGAATGGGGTGACTTGAGCGGCGGAGGAAATTAATGGCGTGGGTGAGTAGGTGGCTTTGGACTGTAGCAACTACGCCAGCTTCCCCAGCCCGCCAGGCCCTTTTGCTTTGCTTGCATAATCTGTGCCATGATATGTGGGTCGCGTCACGTGTGCCCTATCCTACTCGACAAAATCAGTCGTCATTCCAGGCTCCGGAGCAGAACCATGCACCGCCATTTCGTTGCTTATATCATCATGCATAGATTTGCTGATATAGTGATATGCAGCTTCAGCTCAAAAGGGAAAATGATAAGCATGCACGGTACAAAGACGGCTTAAGCCTGGGGACCCATGATCCCTTTTACCCAAATAAAAATGTTTTGGTCTCACCTATCTAGAATATCTTTTTCACGTTTTCGGTGACATCTAGATGCGCGTTCACCCTAGCGTGCAGATCAAGGAGCTGTAAGATACATATATACACGGAGCACGTGAATTAACTAGTGATAGTGCTTTAATCGGTTAAACCCGGTCCAAAGGAGCAGTGCCGGCCTACTTTCCCAGTGAGGTGCTGGTTTCCAGAATGAGTATTTTTTCTGTGTGTGGGATGAAACGGAAATTCGGTACAAGAAACATTGATCCAGCAGCAAAGATTTTTCTGGAGGAAAGGTTGTTCTATTTTTGTTGTTTGTTTGTTTAAAAGCAGCAAAAGAATTGGGATAACACGGAATATATTACGTCCGGTCCACGAAACATTGATTTAGCACAGCAGCAAAGAATTTTCTGGACGAAAGGTTCTATTTTTGTTGTTTGTTTAGAAGCAGTGAAGGATTGGGATGATAGAGTATATTACATTCGGTTAAAGAAACATTGATCCAGCAGTAAAGATGTTCCTGGAGGAAATGTTTTTATATTTTTTGTTGTATATTTGTTTAAAAAGCAGTAAAGGATAAGTTTGTCTCCACTAACCTGCTTCCTTTTCTTGACAAACTCCTCATGAATAATGTAAACCGTGTATGTGAACCAGCCCACATTATGAAACCTGCTTCAGATTACCAGTTATGACAATGCCTTGTTTTAAAAGAAACGAGTACTCCCAATCATTCTGTTCAAAAAGAAAGGAGTAGTTTACCTTTACCACTTGATTATCCTAACAATCCGCCACCCTTGAAGATCAACAAGTACACTAGGCAAAAATTCCACTTACTGCTTCAACAGGAATCAAGGGGAAAAAATGTAACAGTATAATTCACATGTTTTTGAACCAAATTCATTGAAAAATGTTACATCAAAGAAGGAGAACGTTGAGACAAAGGTCCAGCTTCTCAGAAATGATCAACAGATCGAACCCAAAAAAAAGTCTTTTTTTTTTCTTCAAAATTCTCTGTATTGCTTCCTCAATGAGCAATGTACTAGGAACTAATACAATATACAATGGAACTAGTAATCTGATCGGTCAGCACTAGGTTAAGAAACAGTCCTAGACACATACACCTAATCTGGAAAAGGGTCAGTGTATTGTTAGCGTCAGGGTTAGCTCATATGAAAAAATGACACATTACAGATGATCCAGGCAAAGCAGAGGCCGCTCTCTGGGAGGATGGCATGCATGAGCAACTCTTGAATAAAGGTGCTTGGAGATGGAGGCATGGAGCATCACAACACCAGTCGGCATGCAAAGAATGAGGATTCTATGATCCCAAGAAAGAATTGGGGTCAGCCAAGTGAGTTAAGATACAACTATTTGATGTTATCTGGCCTGGATGGATTTGGAGTGTTCTGATTTATTTGATCGGCACATGCAGTCAGGACATGGAAAGGTGTATACAGATTCATTAGCCCTTTTAATTTCAATACCCTTGGCATCACTATGTACCCTCATATTGACCAGTTGACGTTTCAGTGCCTTCCATCTGCAAAATCAATGCATAGTTTAAAGAAGATAAAAATTCATGTTCAAAAGCAAACTGGTAACTAAAAACCCATACGTCTAAAGAAAGACAGTAGCGACATACCCGATACGTGGACTATCAAATAGTATGGCCAATCTTCTTTTATCGGGCTTAATTGTCTTCGCATGACCACCATACAAGTATCTCCTATGACCGATAAGAAAATGAGGAAAGTTTCCACCTTGGGTAGTCACAAAAACCTCGCTATGAACACAAACACTGTAGTCAATAGCAGCCATCCTTGATGAGAAATTCTGCAGACGCATGTGATTCTTGAAGAGTTAATACTTCAAAATTTGGGACTTCAAATTTGTATGAAAGAAAAATCTGTAGCCACCTTGAATGGAGCGAGTTCTTCATCTGATGCTAATGTTTCTTTTGTCTGTAAGAGAGGGAACATTTCAAGGAGGGGAGCCATGTTCTTCTCTGCCTTATAAATCCTTCCAGAAGCCAAATAGATTGCAGTATTATTGCTGAAGCCCATTCCACGCAGCATTAATCCAACCTAACAATTATATATCATAAGCATGTAAATAGCAGGACAAAATTCATCAACAATGCATGTTTTATTTGATCAAGGATGAAATGTCTGAACCTTTTTTTTTTTTCAACAAATCACAGATACAGTCATACCTCCAAAGGTGTAAGTGGACATTTCCCGTTCATCCTTATTGCTCCAGGCCTTATTACACGTCCTGGCCGAGTAAACTTCCCTCTCCAACCTCTTTCCCTGGCTGCGTCCAATTCCTTCTTCTCATTGTCACCACCGTCAAAGACACAACAAGAGAAGGCAACCATATCCTGAAAAAGAGAATTCAATGGATGAGAATTCTCTCTCTCGTCCCAATACCATGTGCCTGTGTTGCATCAGGAATGGAAAACAAATAGAAACAGAAGGAATTTTGTAGAGGAAACTAACCTCTTCAAAACGCAAGTGCACTGCTACATATTTTCCGTTATTTTCAGCACTTTTTTCTCTCATTCGAGATACTAAAGTGTCCGATAAACTTTTGATTGGTTTAGAAAATTTCAAGGCTTCAAAATTAGCTAAACATCTCAATCGTTGAACAGCTGGAGGAGCATCAAATGACAGCCGATTTGCAAAAGGTGATATCCTAATGAGCCTGTAATTCAGACAAAACGTTGTCAAAGCTCCTATGAGCATCATATAATTATTTTAGCAATATTGGCAGCAGTGGATTATCCTCAGAACTGCACATCAGCATTGGCTTCAACTCACCTTTCTTCGATCAACTTAGGAAGAACAACATCTTCATAGAACTGAATAGAAGACCATGCCTTTATCTTGAAATTAAATGCATTACTCAAATTGTGACCAAACCGCTCCATTATGAACTCTGGAACTTTGTCAACCACTCGAACATCATTTTTTAATCGCCGGATAAAGTGATCTTCATCATATATATCACTAAATTTGCTGTAGATCAGAAAATTGATGTAAGTACATTCATTTGTCTATTGTAAGGAGAAAAAAGGCAACAATAATAAGAAACTTGCATCAATTGGCATGCCAGGGTGCACACAAAAGATTCAGCTATTTTGCAGAGCCACCAGAAAGTCTGTGAATATAACTGGAGAAACTTTCCTGAACCCATATGCATAAAAGATAACAGAGCATGATGATCATGCATATAACCGTGTTTCAAGTAACTTACAAAATGAACAAACCTAGGATTTTTTCTAATCTTCTCAGTATTAACAGTAGGCAACTTTCATTATGAATATACTATTCCATTATGGCTTTTAAAAAAGACTAACAGACCACAAGCGGCATTCATGTCTTTTTGTGTGAACATCGCTCAGCCAAATGCCAATACAGAATGCACATGATTTTGTTAACTTGTCACATATTAGTTTGCAGCTGAACGGTTGAGCACCAACATTTATTCCCTGACACCCTGACTAAAAAGCTTGAGCTCGCTTCAACACAAATTTGGGTGCCTATTTCTTCTTAATTAAAAACTACCTAGTTCCTGTTCCTCCCAGGTTGGAGTTTTCTTTTTGATTAACTAGTCTGCCACTGCCATATAACTACAGCTGGGGTCAAAGCATTGCAAGTTTGACCAATTGTAAAATTCAAAATTATCACAACTAACCCAAGGTCATAATAATGGCAGCAGGACACATAAAACTCAGTTGCAACGCTAAAGGATGCGCGAGCATGCACTTAGAGAACATGGGAGGAAAAAGAGACCTAGGATCCCTCCAAATGCTGTGATAGTGGAAATTCGGTATTACAAGGGTTGCATTCAAAAAACCGGCAACCGCGACTGCATTGCATATCTGCAAAGTAAATTTTAATAGAAGAAAACATCAGGGAAGAACCGAATGAAAAACATTCAATGGTAAACAAAACAAAGTGACAATTGTCATGAAAAGCACCAGCATGTAAGGTATTATACCGATGTTCTTTGTTGATTCAAACCACCATTTGCCTCCACATATATGTAGCCGTTCGATTCAGGCAAACCTAGAATGAATCATCTAGTTATATAGTTGCCTAAATATAAAATTGACTGCAGAAAATGGCATCTCCTAGATCAAACAAATTGTAGTAAAGCTAAGCCAAAGATATTAAATACACCAAATATAATATATTGCAAGCTACAGGTTCATATGCACCTCTCAAAAGCTCATTAGAATCAAACATATTTGCTCCTAACATGTTTTACATAAAAGTATAATGCTCAAACAAAATAAAACTAATATTGATTACTTCACATGATTTAAGATCGGATTAAATAATTTTACTATTCAGATAAGAAAAGAAAAGGTGATGCGTGCAAAAATAATATATAATTAACGGCATGCCAATTCAAGCCCAGTCTTACGAGCCAGGAAACCGAACCCTGAGCATCAGATCCCTCCAGGCCTGGTACATCATGAACAGGTCCACATGTAATACAGAGGTAACTATCGAAGGATATTCTACAGTGGTGAACCTTCACATGAAATAGAGGAAGTGGGGATGCAGGGGACCTACTAGTTTTCACTACCCTCCGCCATTGATGATCCCATAAATAAGGTAACAAACCGCACTCCACCTTTATCTATCCATCTTATAACTCTACATAAAGTGTATCCGTGTTCATTTGACGCTGCACAAGTACCCTAACATCTGTCAGGTGGGCAGACGAGCTCCGCCTAGAGCCTAGCCAGCCCTTTTCACATTGGGTCGCTTTAGAAAATTAACGGGACACTGCAAACCAGAAAACTTTGAACGGAATCTATGGGAAAACGAACAAACTAGCTTGTATTTAATTTGTCAAACAATATTGGTTGAAACAAAACAGCATTCAAAATTAGAAATGCCAAAGAGCACAAACTGCAAATTCAACGATCATAACTAACAAGAAGCAATACTGAAGAGGCATACCGTTGGTGTTATTGCTTATGCAAGGTCGCCAAACACCGCCTTTGTAAGCATGTCGCCATACAGTTGCTAGCTAAAAAAAAGCGAGCAACATAAATATGGATAAATTGGAACACAATTACAAAATATGCATGCCTGAACTTAAGACATGTCGCCATACAGTTGAGCTAGAAAAAAAAAAGCGAGGAACATCAATATGGATAAATTGGAACACAGTTACAAAATATGCATGAACTTAAGACAGAGCTATGATGACAAATTTCAACCAATAGAACAGAATCTTAATTTTCTACCAGCTACATTGGATTCCACTGAAACCAGAAATCTGAAAAAGAATCCCCAGGTCATATCCCAAGGGCATACGAAATTGTATACAGTTTATAGTCCTTTCATGAAGCCAGAAGTGCCATCGCATTCAGGGCGTTAACAAAAACGCATTGATGTAGAAAACTGGTGAGATGAATATGTTATCATCTGCCACACGGATGATCGCTCGCCGCCAATGATCTGACAAGATTACCAACTTGCAATGATCTGACAAGATTACCAACTTGCAATGATCTGACTCTGACCAAGCTAGTTATTATCTGGATATTCCATGACCCCCTCGAGCAGAAGTAGGTATCAACTGGTTCCAATTGTTCTCTACATACACACAATCACATGCACGATTGACTTAAAAAATACGAAACCCAGTACTCCAAACATATTTATATGTTTACTGCCATTCTCTAGAAACTAGAAGATAACTTATTCTACAAATTGGTCCAGATCAGCAGTCAAAAAATAACCTCAACATGTACCAACCACTAGCTACAAGCACACAGTTCACTGCCTATGCTCGATCAGCGGAGGTTCTGAAACTTAGTTTGCTGACAACGATTCAAGTACGGAACATCAGGACTCAAAGAGCACGAGCATGCTGTAAACATCCCAATCACCCAACCCAATACGACCAAATACTCCCGTCACAAACATGAACTCCCAATCGAATAGACCCGGGAGTAGGAGGATCGGCTCACCGCGTCAGTTGTGTTGTCGGCGTCCATGTCGGCGCGCAGGCGGGCGTAGAGCTGCGGGCTTCGGTACATCGACCCGAGCGCCGGGCGCGAGATGATGCGGGGCATGCTGTCGAGCGAGATGGAGCCCATGTAGAGCAGCATCGCCGCCACGTACAGCAGCGGCGCGAACAGGAACACCGCCTGCCGCCTTAGCAGGGCCGCGAGCACCGCCCGCGCCGCCCTCCGCGCCGCGCCTCCTGCCCACCCAGCGCCCGCGCCAGCGCCGGTCTTCGCCGGCCCTCCACCCTTCACCGAGGCCCTCCTCCCCCACGGTGGCGACGGCCCGGCCGCGCCGCCCCCGAAGCTCCCCAGCCGGCTGTACGCGTGGTTCTGCATCGAAGCCTCCGGCGCCTCCTAATAATACTGTACAGTAACCGCGAGCCGCCGGGGCTCGAAAGCCGCAGTCCAGAGTTCGACCAGGCTCCCTCCCGCGTGATCGCGCCACCGCGGGGGCGCGCAGGCGCGGGAGCAGAGGCTGCCGGAAGCGACGGCGACGGCGGCGGCGAGACGGCGGCGCTGCGTTTGTGCGGAGGGAAGGCCGAGGCGCATGTGCGCGGCGCGTGACCCGCGTCCCCGCGTGCGGGGGCTGGGGCGGCTGGCCTGGGATGGCTCTGGCTGGCAAGGCTGGTTGGCGAGTGGCAGGGGGTGGGTGGGATGGTGTGGTCTCGGTCGCGTCGGGCTTTGTGACAAGTTTTGTGCGCTTTTGAGGTGCGGATTTGGTCGCGCGCCCGCCGCTGACCGAGGATTTGTTTCGGCTTTTGGTCTGTTGGTTCGGGGGAACGCGCGCCCGCGCGGCGGCCGGGGTGGGGCCGCGCGGTGATGGAATGATGTGGGTTTGGAAGGGTTTATTAGCTAGTGCTGCTGGTGTTTGGAGAGTCAGCTTATCCGGCGTGGGTGGCGGACAGGTGGGTTTGCGACTAGATGATCTGCGATCTCGCCTGCGAGCGTGATTAGAACACGGCCTTTCATTGGTCGTAGACGTTGAATACGACGGGTGGCAGGTCAGTGAAGGCATGGAAGTTGGAAGGGGTTCGTTAATGGTCGCCTTGCGGATTTATTATTCGTTAATGGCGTGATTGGAACTGCTCCTGTTCATCATGTTGGCACATGTGTTGATGTAACTTGAACCTGTCATATGGGTATATTCTACTCCGTACAATATTATGTTATGAAACACTTCCTGAATCTGAGTGGCGTGTTTACTTTCATAAAAGTATTCTGACTCTGCAGCATCATATTCCTTCCAGAATTATAGTCAGGACGTGCCATGTTGGTTGTTGGTCTGGAAGTCAACTATGGCACGTGGGGCGCGTAGAGCGTGGGGCGCGTAGAGTGAGATGCCAATTGCAGCCAGAAACGAACACTTCCCTTCGTATGAATCTTCTCAACCCTCATCAAGAAGATAAGTGCACGGATTGATCTCTTTCCTCTTGTCGAAGTTACGTGGCTATGCAGGTGTCCCGTGTGCCATTGTATTCTTTCCAGAAGTGCGCAGTGTGAAGCCAAGTGCAAAAATTATGTTTAGAATCTTCTCTTTCCAAGTTGTCAGGATGCAAGCCGTGCATAGTTGGCACACTTCGAAGTTTGAAGGCCTAGCTCGAGAGCGCAAGCTACTTTGCGTGGTCCCGATCGCGACTGACAAAAAAGATCGGTCGTTATCAGCTGCTGGATTCATTCTCTTGATGGAGATCGAATGGTTCAAAACTCATCTTCAACCTTTGAGCGCGCGCTCTCTCGTGAGTCTCCCTCCACGCCCCTTGCCTGTTCAGTCCTCCGGCCGTCACCGCCGGGCGCCGGGTCCGCGGCCCTCCCTTTGTCAACTTGTCCAAGTCGAGCTTTCTCACTCTGACCCTGGCCGTCTCCTGCGGCCAACGACCGGCGGCGCCCCCGCTGTCTCTCACCCCGTACACCACCCATCGCAGGCCTGCATCCCCGAAACCTCCTCTAAACCCTGCACGACCATGGAGGCCTCACGTCTTGGGCGAGCCACTCACGTCCGGCGTCACGGTGACGAACTGAGGAAGCTTCTTCTGATGCACCGCTTTGTTATGGTCGAACGGTATGAGTCATACGTCTCTCTTATGTGTTCTCTGTCTTTCATCTGCTATGGCAAAGTTTGCCTTACTTAATCCTGAGCTTTGGACTTGAAATTAACGCCGATGACGTGAGGCAGCAAACCATCAACTAATCCGGCTTGTGTGCTTACAGTTTTCGTAAGGGAAACCACTAATCCTTGCTGCATGCGCACCGTTGATTTCTGAATGAACATCCAGGATTGACTAATAAACGGTGTCGGGGAAAGGCAGAGGATACGAATCGAATCCGTCTCTCCTTTGATATCTGGGCTAATAAAGCAATTTTGGAGTGCCAGTTATACCAAGCTCGGTTTTTTTTTTTTTTTGAAACGAAAGCTTTCATTAAGCGTTAGCAGGCATATCGCCTGAAACAAGTTGAGTTACAAAGCTTGGTGCTTGGCACCAAAACACATGCTCAGCACTCGGAAGAGCATTAACACCAAAGGCAGCTAAACAGTCTGCCACTTTGTTACATAATCTGGGACACACCGAGACTAAACAAGAATCAAAACTCGATGCCATATAATCTCGGATTCTCCTGAACAAACTACCCTCCGGGCTCTGATCTAAATCAGTTGACGTTAGAGCTCGGCCCAAATTCGCTGCATCAGTTTCCAGCTCCACTCGTGCCATCCCCAAAAAAGCAGCTCTTTCTAAGCCACGCAGCGCTGCAAAGGCTTCAGCTTGCAGAGCACTTGAGACCCTTGGAAGGTTACCTGCTCCGCCATCCAAGAAGTGCCCTTCACTGTCACGCACTACGCAACCCCAGCCTCCTGAACTTGATGTCGTGAAGAAAGATGCGTCGACATTCAGTTTGTAGTCATGTTCAGTAGGTGGTTTCCATCTTGGCCGTTGACACTGTTGTCTTGCCGGCTCTTGCTTGTTTAGTTTCTGAAACTCCATCAGATAGTATTCCACTGAGCTACACACTTCATTCAGAGACCACATGCGTTCCCCGGCATTTGCTTTGTTTCTTGCTGTCCACCAACGCCATAGAAATGTGATCACTTTGTGTTTTAGCTCCAGCCCCAGGTTCCAAATTTTCTGCAAGACTTCTTTTCCGGACTGACACTGAATGAATTCTGTCCGGATGTGGTCGAGGCTCATCACTCGCCACCAAGCTCTAGCATGCTTGCCCTTGAAGAACAAATGACTGCAGTCCTCGTCTAAACGATTGCACACTGGGCATATAGTTTCTGTCTTGACTCCTCGGCGCTTTAAATTTCTTCTTACGGGCAAGCTGTTGTGCGCCAGCCGCCAGAGAAACATTTTGACTTTGTTTGGGAGCTTCACTTGCCAAATCTTCTGCCACTCAAAGCTATTACCATCTATACTAGTTGCACTGGAAGTCGAGGCATCCCTGTTCTCATTTCTATCCCGTCCTTGAACTGCTAGTTTGTAAGCTGATTTGACTGAAAATCGTCCAGCGTAGTCAAAGTGCCAAGCCGGCCAATCCTGCATGCCCTCGTTCACATGTATTTTCAGAATCACATCAGCATCCTCAGGCCAAAATGTGTCCAAGACTAGCTGTGCGTCCCAATCTCCTGTTGCCGGATCAATAAGCTCACTTACTCTTGTCAGCAATGAAGCACCTCGAGGTGTAACAGGTCTTCTAGAGGTACCTTTCGGGAGCCAGGGGTCAGACCACCAAGCTCGGTGGCGGGAAGGAAGCCGCCAGCATCCCACGAGATTTAAAGAGGTCACCTCTGAAATTGATCCATCGGTGACGGGAAGGAAGCCGCGACGCTGACGGTGGCGCCGGCGCACTGCTAGCTAGAACGTCTCGCTGTCGCCGTCCACCGGACCGGACTACATCGTCCGACTGGCCTCCCTTCCTTTTTGGGTTGGGTTCATTGTCTTTCACATCAGTTTAAAGAACTTTAATTTTTTTTCATGTGAAATAATTTCCTTGTGTTTGGCCATGTGTTCAAAATCAGGTTGAATCTTTGCGTGCGTGCGTCATCGAGACGGATTGGTCGATCCAGGAATATCAAGTGGTGAGAAGACAACGCTGGAAGATCAGTGTAGGAGCAAGCGTGCCGAGCTCGAAATCGTAATGGAGAAGCGTGAGAAGGACGGACTCGCTGCTCACCGTTGGATATGGGAAAAAGCCTACGCTGAAACTTTCGGTTCCTTCGAGGATACTAGTAAGCTAGTCCAATTCAATTCACTCCAGTCTTTCCTAAGGAATTTTCAATCCAATTATAAATTCAACCATCTCGCCACGATCAATTAATTTGATGAATAGATTTGCTAGTTTTACGGTAGATTACATGGTGAGTGACCTAATAGTCTATGTCGGGTTAGCAAGACAATTTGGAGTTTTGCCACCGCCAATAAAGTTGCCGCTCAGAAATTGTTTTCCGTTACTGGCACTCAAAACATTTTTTCCTTTTTCAGTGTTATAGCAATTTATTATGTAAATTGCACAAAATATTGATTCCTATTTGCGTAATAGCAAATAATTCAAAGGGTTTTTGAAGTGGCAAAAACCTTAAATTCTCCTTGGTTGAGAGTGGTCTGATTTGAGCATGAACAATATTTCATTCATTACAACAGAGCACTCTTTAATTGATTGAATCCTTCTTGTAGCTATTGTGCCAGCCATGCGCTTTACGTTTGAAGTATTCCCGGTGTATGCTGCCCCGGATGATACATTGCAGATATTCTCTATCAAAATTTCCCAGCTGAAAGAGGATAATGATCTTCATTGGCCGCTGCAAGTATATGGCTTTATCGCCATCAGGGACTCGTTAGATCCAAGACGCAACCTTCTTTTCCAACGAGATAGGTCTAACTGCCAAACTATAACTGAAGAGGTATGGATCATGAATACATCATCAACATGGATAATGTGTTGTTTTCTTTTCCTTAGCATTTTCCTGATGATTATATATTGCTGTTATGTATGTATTTTTATATAACTGTCGATGCTGCTTTTGCTGTTATACTGCAACAAACTATACAGTGGAGGAATATGTATATTTATTTGCAATATACAGGTTGTTTTCTCTTTTTTATGTTTCAGTTATTAGCTTGTATCATCTGCTCTCCTCTTTTAACTTACATAGCTGAAACAATGGGCCTAGAATTTCTCAGTTATTAGCTTGTATCATCTGCTCTCCTCTTTTAATCCATGTTGATGCTTGCAGGAACCCTTTTTGCTGTTAACAGGCCCATCTCGTGGTGTTGTGTTACTTGATCCGGCTGTCTTTGTAGTTGAACTGAATCTTCTGAAGATATATCGCTTGCCGTTGATGCCTTGAGGACCCAGCATGCTGGTATTTGTTCAGGCCGTACCCTCGCACATTTACAATTACTTTACGTAGCATCCGTAGCGAACTTGAGTTTACACTGGCACTACTTGAGCATTCAGTCGAGGCCACTATATTGGTCGATCTTGTTGAGGGGTCATGGCCAGAAAGTATCCCAGGACGTGTCACCGCTTACACGGCTAGCATACCTGAGGACATTGTGCTTATGGATTCTGGAAACGGAGGAATGTCTTTCAATGATTATGATGTGCTTAAGCTTTCAAGACGGGTTGTTTCTGTGGAATTAAACGGAGCGTTAGGAGTTAGGGTGATGGCTGTTCATCCGGATGATTTTATGGATATGAGTATATTTTTCAAGCCAAAGAAGTCTTTCACCAGTTACCAGAGATGTGATCTAAACTTCTGTATCTTGGGAATCACTGTTGCTTGGTCCGTCTTCGGTCCGCTACCCTGAGCCGTCTCAGCCGTGCTGACGCTGTCACCTTCCTCTGTTTTGCTGGAACTTGTCTATTAATCCTTTTCCATTGTTTCAATGCTGGCCAACATTCTCAGAAATCAGAACTATACAGTTTGGTGTACTCGTCTCATTTTCCGTTGTAACAGCATTTGCTTCCCTTAATTTTCAGTTGTTGACGATTTGACGTACACATGCTTTTTCCCAATTCTTTTTCATGTAGATTGTTTTTTCTTTTCTTTTGAAAAGCCATTAGATTGTCGAGACTTCTCGGAAGTCATTAGGGGGCGATAGGCATCTATGGTGCCAAGACAGGCGCGCTGTCTTCCCGCTAGCTTTCAGACCACCGTTATGCCGGGCAAACACGCTACCGGTCAGCTCTGGGCAAAATAATGCAGCTATGATTGTATTTCTTCCTCCAGCCGAATTTTACTCTCAACATCACGCCTCTCCCTGAGCAGAGAGTATATTCGGATATTGCATCCTTCCCTCCTTCCGATGTCCGTGACCACGGCCGCAGCCGTGCGCCGGCTCTGCGCCGCCGGCGAGGTGCGGTCGGCGCTGGCAGTGCTCGCCCGCGGGGCGAAGGCGGGCGACGCCGCGCTGGACGTGGCCGCGTGCACCGCGCTCGTCCATGGCTGCTGCAAGAGCGGCGAAGTGGCCGAGGCCCGGAGAGTGTTCGACTTAATGCCACGCCTGGGCGTAGCCCCTAACGAGGTCACCTACACTGCTCTGATCCATGGCTACTTCGTTCACGGACACAGGGATAAGGGTTTCGCATTGTTCGAGGAGATGAGGAGCGGCGGAATCGAGCCGAATCTGTTCACCTACAACTGTTTGATCGGGCAATGGTGCAGGACAGGGGAATTCGAGCGTGCCCGTCTCTTGTTCGACGAAATGCCTGTCAAGGGCGTCGTGCGCAATGTTGTCAGCTACAACACCCTCATTGCGGGACTATGCAGGCACGGCAAGCTGAAGGAGGCCGTCCAGCTGCTGGAGATGATGAGGAGAGAGGGTATCTGTCCAACCATGGTGACGTTCAACCTTCTCGTCGATGGCTATGGCAAAGCTGGGAAGATGTCAAATGCTTTGCATGTCTTCAACCAGATGCAGTCAGTCGGGTTACCGCCCAGTGCAGTGACATACAACGCGCTTATTTCTGGGTTCTGCCGTGTTAGAGATATGGGACGGGCGATCAGGGCTTTCTCAGACATGAAGGAGCGTGGTTTGGCACCCACAAAAGTGACGTACACCATACTCATTGATGCATTTGCCAAGGAAAATGAGATGGACAGGGCACTGGAAATATTTTCAGAGATGGAGAAGACTGGTTTGGAGGTGGATGCGCATACTTTCGGTGTCCTCCTACATGCACTCTGCAAGGAAGGGAAGATGATGGATGCCAGGAAGCTGTTCCAATCAATGGACTCGAAAGGTGTTAAGCCGAATAATGTGATATATGACATGATGATCTATGGATATGGGCGGGAAGGGAGCTCATATAAGGCTCTGAAACTGATCACAGAAATGAGGAAGGGTGGCTTGGTTCCAAACGCTGCTAGCTATGGCCTGACGATCCGTCTTATATGCAATGAAGGGAAATGCCAGGAAGCTGAGGCTTTGATTGATGATATGGAGAGTGTTGGTCTGCAAACAAGTGAATCCGTACGCAGTCTATTGTTGGATGCCAAGGCAAGATTGGATGGTTCTGCCAATGACTCTTTTACTTGAAGTAGTATCTCGTATCTGCCAGGTCATGTGTTACTATAATTATCATGACAAACTTTGAAGACGATATGCAAAGAAGCACTGCTACAGAGTATTTGTTTACTGAAGTCAGTCTTGTAAAAATTGTTTGGTAGTTTACTGAATTTACTGCCCACAATGGGCGGCTCCTATTTTCCACAGCAGTGATAGATGAAGATCCTTTACTGGAATGTTTTTGTGCCAGACAAAGGTCAGTACAGTTTTTATTTTGTAAGTAGATTCTAGTCATCTACAACTGTATGATTTTTTTTTTGTGCAGCTACCAAGCTGTTGTCTAGTCCAAATTTTGTTATTCGTTTGGTCAACCGTGGACTTGCTGAAACTCAATGATTGGTTCTATCCATTTCTTTCAGTTATTGTTTACTGACTCTCTTTTCCTCCAAGGAACAGAAAATACAACTTTAGATTGTACAATATTAATATATTATCAACAAATGAGACTCCTCCTTTTATCCATGTGATTTTGCCGGAATAGCCTTTTTGACAACTGTTTGCTCAAACAGGTCCTAGTGCCGTGCCATATCTAGCAGCAGAAGATTGTATTTCCTCGAAGGGTAAATGCATATGCATACGAAATGATCTGCACGAACATGCTACAAATGGGAAGTTGCCAGGTATGATATACTCAAACCGCTCTTTCAGTTCAAAGTAGCACCAATAAAAAAAAACACTTGGCATTCTTATTGCATCCAGAAAAGGAATCTTCGTACGTATACCTGCCCTCTAACTTAAAACATTTGTTCATGTCTCTTGTAGCAAAAGTATTACGAGAATGGTTTTAGTCCGTGACAAGCTAAAGCCTAAGCTCGGTCGTCCATTGTTCTTCAAGTCTGCAGTATCCACTTGCTGCAGGCTCTGTGTGAGTGTGTGTGCTTCATTTGGCTTCACAAATGAGAGAGTTAGAAGCAAGTCTATAATCCAGGCCCCTCTATGATGTAACCACTTCATCAATGGCGTTACGAATCTAATTTGCCCAATAAAGTACATATTTTATTATTTTTCTTTGGATTATTTCGTTTATAGACAGAGATCTTTTTGTTGACCAAAGCTATTGAGTTTCTTTTTTTTAAAAAAAAATGGGAATAAAGCTGCTGTGTTCAATCGGTGAGACAGAACGAGTTTGTTCAATTTGTATTCGTACAAGATTTTGATAGTATATCATCACAGTTCACTAGTATGTCAGCTTGATGGCTACTACATGCAAGGGATATACTTCTTGCAAAGGATACGTTTGTGCAGTTTGATTTGCCACGACGACTGCAAAACGGTCGCGTACCCTGGATGAAGATCGAACGGTGCATAGGAACCGGGAAAGGATCAGGGCGGCTGAGCGTGGCGGGTCCAGCCCAACCGCACCAGCGCACAGGAGGAGCCGTTAGGGGTTCAAACTTCCGGCCTGCAACGGTAACCGGGCAGCGTTACAACTGCTACGTTCCCGGTCCAGGCTGGCTTGGCACCCGACGACGGCGTCAGCCCCTCCGTCACACGCCCGTGGCGTCCGTCATACGTTTCGTTCCGTCTCCGAGCCGCATTGTCCTCTTTCTTTATTCCACCCTCTTGTTTAGATAAATTATGAAGAACGACGTTGCAAGCATTGCGTATCTTTGCATAATTTTGACACGAGAGTATATATGATCCCACGTTTAAAACATTATGAAGAAAAATGAAAGTGGTTTCAGTTAATTCTTAACCACAGTTATGACGTTTAATAGAACACGAATTCTCTCTGCCCTTGCTGAAGTAGATACGTAATAGCATCACAGTTCAGGGTCCGATTCGTAAAATATGGCGGCTAGTAATTTATTCCTGTGTTCCTCCTCTTCCCCCTGACCTTCAACGGGCGAGGTTTTTTGAAAGCATCCTCTCTCCCCTTCAACTCCCCGACACCCAACCGAAGCCGTAGAGAGGGGAGGCAGCGAAAAGCTTGCTGTTTTGTACCCTCCTAGGGTTTCGAGTCCCGCCTCCCTCGCTTCGCGCCATCTCCCGCCTCACCCCGCCGCCGATCGATTCGCCCTCCGGAGCGCCCCCAATTCGATCTCTCCCCTGGCGCTCGATCTGGGATCCGCTAGATTCGTAAGGCGGCGTTCCGTTCGATCTGTTTCCGTGGCGGTTGCCGTTGGGGATTCGATCGCTAATTTTGTCTCCTCGGTGGTGAATTTGCGGGTTTTAGGTTGTGGCGGTGATGAGGAGGTGATGGTGGCCATGGCGGAGGCGGTGCAGGAGGGGTGCGTGGAGAACCGCCAGCCCCTGGCGGCGTCGAGCTCGTCGGTGTCGGATGGCAGCAGTTGTGGCGGTGGGGGACGAGCGGGGATGTCCCCGCCGGTGTCTAGCTCGGCGAATTCTATCTCCGGTCTGAGGTGAGGCTCCTTCCCCTTAGTTAGCCGGTCCTCTCCCGGTAGGGATCTGGGGCCCCGCTTAAACATCGAGTATCACCGTTTCCTCACCTTGTTTTAATGCCTTTCTACTTGTGCCCTATGTGGTGTGTGTTTGGGGCGAGAAAAAATTGGCCCTTTTATGGATGGTCGGTGGTTGTGTGGTTCTCACAGCAGTGATTTGCCTGGTCTGTGATGTTATGAGCGTTCCAGTTATAGCTTTGAGAACTGTCTCTAGGAGCGCTGTGTTAGTGGAGATATGGCACATAGAGTGTTGTGGTGGTGGTTGATATGAGAAAAGTGTTGTTTTATTTTGGTGTATCAATTGTATTCCTGACATTTGTCATGAGGCACATGCTGAATTGAACTGAAATATGAATTCTAACGCATGTTTGCTGTCTTTGTTCGATGATGCTTGTAAAACATGCTTTTTCAGGCATGTTTGTGCATACTTTGAACTGCTGTGATTTGACTGTTTATTTGCTGCGGTCAGTTGTTTGTGTGAGTATGATAGCTGTTTTGGTGGCAAATACAGTGACCTTTTCAGATTTAGTGGCTTAGTATGGTCCGCTTACAGTGATTGTGATTTGTTTGAGTCTGTATTTTCATCAATTTCTGTCTTTTATAAATTTTAGTCCTCATTGACGTGCCAAACAGTGAACACAGCTAGAGTACCTTCTGTAGCGTTAGTGGGGTATTAGCTGCAGACTGACATGGCATAGTGGTTCAAAACGGTGTCCACTATGGTGGTAGAGATGTTATAATTTTTTATTTCTATATCTAATTATGTATACTTGTTATGCTGTTTATACATGACATTGATCTCAACTAGGAAGGCTATAAATGTACACATACAACTCAATTTGTGAAGATTGTTTCAAAGTAGGAATACAGCTTCTGCTGAAACATCTAATTTGGTCCTGGCTTGCCGAATTGCGCTTCAACATTTTGTAATGCCTTTTCTGAATGTCCCAACCCCACACTTAGCTTCTGCGATGAAGCGTGAATGGTCATTTTTAGTGGTCAACAGTGGCAGGAAGATTTTTTTTAATATACAAGTAGTCTTTCCATTGGTTCAAATTTAGTCCATTTATGTGTTAGTAGCTCAATTTTGCAGCAGATTAGGTGAAATACTTGTTTTATTATGTTTTGTTGGCAGTACCTTTTTTTTTAAAAAAAAGGAAACAGGAGGGGATTCCACTACTGCACTTTTATTATTGTTAGCTTTATGTACATGGTTAGTTCTGTACAAGAGTTTGGAGAACTAGTTTGTTCACTTGTTGGCAGTACCTTGTTGCCCGTTTCTAATAATCTGCACAATCTTCATTGTCCCATCGCTCATATAGTAACGAATATAGTCGGTATCTCTGTTGGAGGTGCACACTCATACATATACCTTATCTGATACAAGCCTCTCTTCAAAAATCTACCATACTGTTTATCAACTGCTCTTATATATCGGCGCTGTACCAGTAATTTGCTCCCAGTTGATATGAGTTAATAATTCTTCGTTTTGTTAGGCGAACAAGTGGGCCCATACGGAGAGCTAAGGGTGGTTGGACTCCTGAAGAGGTCAATATCTCACTTTCTTTATTATTATATAAATATGCTGAATTTAATGTGAATGCCGTGTTTGGTTTTTGATCTGTCTAATGCGTCAGTATCTCAACCCACCATCTAATTTTTTTAGTTTATTGTTGTTTTTATCATTTATATGTTCTCTGTTCATGGTCTGCAGGTTGATAATTCTCATTAGAAGTTTCTCTTTTCTTTCTTTTGTGAGCATAGCTATCAATTGTTACTAATTGGATTCAACATATGCCAACAGGATGACACATTGCGGAAGGCAGTTGAAGCTTTCAAGGGTAGAAACTGGAAAAAAATAGGTCGCCTCTTTTTCCACTGCCCTACTCTGTTGTCCTTACACAAATATGTTTTCATGCATTTCTGTCTTTAGCAGTATGTAGTTTGATCACTTGTAAGTCTCAAGTGTGCCCATCAAATGGGGAGGCATGCCACTTTCATATATAGCTTTCTACCACTTCCCTTTTTAAATCGATATGGTCCCCTGTGATTTTCTCTACTTGACTTTCTATTTTCTATTAACAAATAGTTGCTTTAAACACTGCAGCATATGCTATTGTACCTTTCTACTATTAGAGGTTAAATAACTGTTAGCAATTCACATGGTTTGGATAGAATATTGTAGTGGAGAGCATTTAGGACTGGATATTAGAATGGATCAGGAAATGTGGGAATAGGTTTTGACCTGTGAATGCGAACAGGTCGAAATAAGAATACATCTTGTGGTGTGGTTTCCTGTATAAACTATAAACATGCTCTACAAATTTAATCAATACAGCATTTCACCAACATGGTCTACAAATACCGACGGAGTGAAAAGGAGGCACTCTAATAGTAGGCCTAGCTGTTTCATGCTAACGAGTGTGATTATCTTTATTTTTTATGGGTGGTAGTTTGTACTGGTGTGTGCAAACCTTTGTTATCTAGATATAGATGTCTTCCATATATCTTCATGTTTGATGTCAGCTCATCGATGGTATCTGTATCTATTTATGCAGCCGAATTCTTTCCCGACAGGACAGAGGTACAATGCTTGCATCGATGGCAAAAGGTTCTTAATCCTGAGCTTATCAAAGGCCCTTGGACTCAAGAGGTTAGTAATAGCATGTTTCATCCATGTCAATTTTCTAAAGGAAGATGATATATCTGTGTCATTTTTCTACAGGAAGATGATAAAATCGTTGACCTTGTAAAAAAGTATGGACCAACAAAATGGTCTGTCATAGCAAGGTCATTGCCTGGCCGCATAGGCAAGCAATGTCGAGAGAGGTATTCATCCAATCTTTTATAGATTATTTGCACAGTTATCCATATTGTCGGTAAGGAACCTTTAAATTCGTACAATGGAACTACTTGCAAAATTGATATGCACCACTAAGTGTTCATAAAAATATTGATGGTATATTTTAAAATTTTCACCGTGTACCTCTGAAAATATCACTTACTTTTGACAAAAAGCCTGTAAGGACTAGATTTCTAACTAGCTATGTAGCCTAGTTAATTCTATGCAGCAGTGCGAATCATATGAATCTAGTCCTGAACTCATGAAATCGTAGGTGGCATAATCATCTGAATCCAGAAATAAGGAAAGACGCTTGGACTCCTGAGGAGGAAAGGGCACTCATTAATGCTCATCGGGTCTATGGGAATAAATGGGCAGAAATAGCAAAAGTTCTTCCTGGAAGGTACTTCTACATGGCCACTCTTTGCTCTTCTCACAAGTCTAGTGAAACAGCATTGAAATGACATTAAATTACTTTGGCATGCTATTCTTCAATTGTTCGGATATCTGACTGGTTAAATTTCAAGAACAGAAATATGTGTCCCCCTTCTTTTAATATTACTTAAAGAAGATTAAACTCTGCATCTGCCATGATAATAACTTTAGAGTATGCTCTGTGCTTTATTAGTTGTATAAAGTTATAAAACCACCAGACCATTTTAGTGGTGGAGATACACTGGATAAGGGTGGCCTCCCTTTATTCCTTACTTCCTTGTCCAATGTTCTGCCACATGGCTTTTAACTGATGATTCAACAGTATGTCTCTTAGTTCCTGTTTGTTCAGATAAAAAAAGGGAAATGCAGTTACAAAATAATCATAGTATGCTCCAAAGATAATCTCATGACACTGTAAGATCATGTGAATACCTTTATATTCTGTTGCAACTACAAACATAACTAACTCGTGTCGTTAATGCCACTGGAATATCCACATTTTAGAAGTATATTTGTTTGTGACTGACCTATATTTGTACGAAGGTCAAGTTTTTATTGTTTCTTTGCAAGTATGACATTGCACTAGAATTTTGCTAAGGTGTACCTATACAGAACCTTACTTTCCCTACAAACACAACTTCCTCGTGTTGTGAATACCACTGGAATTTGCACATTTTACAAGTATTTTTTTGGTGACTGACCTATATCTGTGTGAAGATCAACTTTTTATTGTTTCTTTGTAAGTATTTGCACTAGTATTTTGCTAAGGTGAACCTGTACAGGGCCTCACTTTCCCCTTAGCACTTCACAAGTGTCTTGTATCTGGATTCTGGAACCCAGGCTGACAGTATCTTTCTTTTCCAGGACTGATAATTCTATTAAGAATCATTGGAACAGTTCTTTGAGAAAGAAGTTAGATGTGTACAGCCCCACCAATGTTCTTGCAGTTCCAAAACTGTTTGGCCGTGATGATTTCAAGGATAAAGTGAAACCTGTAGCTACTGAGAACCATCTTGATCTGAACAAAATGTCCAGATTTGGAACAGCTCATCGTTCCAATATGAGCCCACTTTCACAGGCATACAAATCGGAAGCCATCAAAGACTGCTCAGGTTTCCTTTCTCTTTCCATATCAACTGCACAACCTCCATCTTCATATGAAATGTCATCGCAAGTTGATGGTTCTGCTGTTACTTTAGTGGTCCAAGGTCGGGAAAGTGACTCTGTCCGTGACAAGGGCCTAGAAATCGATTCTTTCCATGAGAAGGGTATTGAGGTTAGCTCCACACCTGGTCCTGTTGGGGAGGTATGTACCATTCAACTAGAAGCTGCACCGGCTGGAAGTGGGCCTGAATCATCTTTGAAGAATGAGTTGCATTGTACCCTTGGTCCTCTTTGTTACAAGACTCTTGACATGAAAGATGTGGGCCCTGTGAGTTCCCCGCCCCGTTCAGAATATCATAGTGCACATCAGATAACACATGAGGGGCTGATGTCGCCCAATGGTTTAACTTCTCCCTCTCCAACTGCGCTAACTGTTGATTCAATTTTGAAGAATGCTGCCGATAGCTTTCCGGGTACTCCATCAATATTGAGAAGAAGAAAACGTGATAAATCAACACCTGTTTCAGATAGTGAGTTGAAGATCGGTGGAGGAATCATTGACAGCTTTTGTACTCCTGATGGAAAGGGAACTACTACAGATACCCCACGGTCATTTAAAACTGCATCCTTTTTGTCATTGGGTCCTCTTGATGGTTTATTGACTTCTGTAAGGAGCTGTGATACTTCACCACAGTATCAGATCAGGTCAAAAAGGATGGCTGCAATGAAAACAGTTTCTCATCATCTAGATTTTTCAACAGATGGATTGGATACCTCTGGCTCTGAGGTTCTGAACTCTCCTTGTGATAAATCTCAAGGCGCAAATTCTATCACTGAAGCCCTAAGAATGCAGGCGAAGGAGCTTAATGAACATGTTACTCAGCTTGAAACTTTAACCAAGGATGTCGCACATACAACCGATTTGGATGTAACCTAATTCTGTAATGGGCAGGTATGCTACTTGAATATCATTAACTGTGCATTAGCCCTCACATTTCATTTCTCGTGGAACCTGAGCCGTTGCCTAGGTTTTCTTTTTTCATATAATTGATTTTCTTCCTTGTCTTTTAGGAACTTGTCTCATTCTTACGAGGGAACTTGTCTCATTCTTACGAAGCATGATTGGGCACAGGTGCCTTCCGAACTAACAAAGTAACAAACTTCACGAAACTGGAAACAAAATGCAGATCAAGCACCACCAGTGGAGAGAAGAGCCTTGCACATTTGAAATGGCATACCAACTACGGGTCATCAATTACCCTGTCATCTCTTGTAATCAGGGTGTACAAAGACTGTTCTAAATTAAAGTGACACTCCATAGAAGATTACATTGTTTGTTGCTTTTGAACTTACAGCTAGGTCAGATTGTAGAAGCCCACAGCTGTGTACAAAGAAGAAAAGCATAGCTTTAGAAACATATATAGCTGAATAAGAGCTTCCCCATTGGAATGTCAACTGTTTTTTTTCCTTGTTTCTGTTTTGTTCTGTGGTCATGCTAGTTGCGTAAGTGTAACAGCGAGGGCCTGTTTTTTGTAATAATAAAGCCTTATTACAGGGCAGAAATCTTGCAAGAGTTTGTCAAGAAACAATTTATGACAGGCATGGCTTCATGGTTGATGGAATGATGGCATCTTATCTCCTGATTCTATCCGTCAGGCATTCCATGAATCTTTGCTTCATCGTGATCGTGTCAAACTTTTTGTTACCACAAGTAATTTATCTGAATGAGACATGTTTTCAAGCACAATCAATGACACTACGGTTCTGTTTGCTTGAACAAAGATTTTGAAAAATTGAATTGCGTATTAACTTTCTTTTCTCTTTGGTTCTGCTTCGATACGGAAGTCAAAAACTGATTTGCGTTTCGCCCTATTCGGCAGGCTGTTTTTCAGCTATTTTACTGTAGCGGCTGCTGAAGAAATAACTGCGAACACTGTACCGGCTGTTGAAGAAATAACTGCGAACATTATAGCCGCTGATATAGCTGTTTTACTGTAGCGGCTGCTGAAGAAATAACTGCGACCACTGTACCGGCTGCTGAAGAAATAACTGCGAACACTGTAGCTGCTAAGCAGCAGTCTTGGCGAACAAACTGACACTTTTGCTCTGGAAACGATGTGCTTCGATACGCTCACCCATTTTTCTGTGTTTTGCGTTCGAGTGTTTTTGAGTCGTGTGTGTTTGTTTTTTTTTTTTTAGCAATTCCACTGATGGATGTGTCGTGCGCGCTGCTGTTCTGAAAATGGAGGCGCCCACGGCCTACCACTCGGTCCAATAGGCGTGCAGTTCGAGCCCAATCCTGGCTGCGTGCGTGTGCTGCAAACCAGTTGGCTCCGCCGCCCGCCGGCGCCCACGGCATCGTCGCCCGTCGGCCATCGGCCAGAACGCACAACGTACGACCCAAATATTCTTTCTTCCGCCCCAAGAAGCGCCACCTGTCTGCTCTTCCCCCTCCGCCCCCTCGATAAAACCGCCCATCTCAATTCGCAGTGCTCGCACAAACACGAACTCGCCTACCAAACTCCGCTGCTGCTTCGCCTCGCCTCTCCTCGCCTGATCTCCTGGCGCGTGACGAGCCATGGCACCCAGGAAGTTCTTCGTCGGCGGCAACTGGAAATGTGTAAGTCCCCGAACGCCGCCGCGCCCCTCTTGTTTCGAAGCTTAGCTTGGTACGATTTGATCCCTGCCTGACCGCACCGCGCTCGCGTGCAGAACGGGACCGGCGAGGACGTGAAGAAGATCGTCACCGTGCTCAACGAGGCCGAGGTGCCCTCGGAGGACGTCGTCGGTGAGCCGTCTCGATCGATGCTCATATCTCGTTTCTGGTGCGGATCGATCGATCTGTGCTGATCTCTGAGTTGGTTTCCGCAGAGGTGGTGGTGAGCCCGCCGTTCCTGTTCCTGCAGCAGGTGAAGGGGCTGCTGCGGCCGGACTTCTCCGTCGCCGCGCAGAACTGCTGGGTGCGCAAGGGTGGCGCCTTCACTGGCGAGATCAGGTTGATTTTCCTCTTGTTTTGATGCGTTCTAGTTCCGCTTTGCAGTTGATGCGGTAGAATCAACTCAATCAAGTGCTTGTACGTAAATCAGATTGGTTGGGAGCACCAAGTAGATTGCAACAGTAGTGTGCAACTGCGTATCGGTTGGCTCATGGAGTTCCTTGTCCGTTTGTCTGGGTTCGGTTCCTAGAATGTGGCCTGATTCTGGAGCAATGGGCTCTAAATTTGGCCACCGGGGATCAGATTGGTATGCTTATTGTAAAGTTCAGATGTGTAGAGTGTCGAGATTACAATAGTTCATACTTGAAACCACTGTATACACTGAGTCTGATTTTTCTGGTCATCGATGGGATCATGAGAATGTTCACTAGTGATGACTGATGAGTAACTACAAAAGCTGATGTTCTTCTAGCTAATCCATCTCTTTGTTCCATTAAAAAGAAAATCCATCTCATTGTGGTTGTTGTGGAGGTTCTGCAGTGTTATGATTTGCATGCATCAACGCAGAATTCATTTTGTTGATCCAACGTGAGGAGTGCCATATCCAACTTGATAATGCTTGTTTTCTCATTGCAGTGCTGAGATGCTGGCGAACCTCCAAGTTCCGTGGGTCATTTTGGGGCACTCTGAGCGGAGAGCCCTATTGGGCGAATCAAACGATGTGAGTCCTTTTCCGTTTTGTGTTGGCTGCTGGTCTTGTTGATCTGGTGTCATTATTGTAATAGTCTTATGCTTCGTTGTTGCTGCTACTCTGCTAGATGATTAGAAGAAACTGTCATGAAAATTAGTTAAAGCTGGAAATAATTTAACCTGTCTTGTCATGTTCGATTGCATCACATATCTGTTGACGTTAATTTACTTAGATGTCAGGGTGTGGTTCAAATACCTGGTCGCTACTGCAACCAGATACACATATGGCAAACTAGGAACTAATAAAAGTGTTGTGCATTGAGGCAACCAGGTTAGGTTCTGATATTCTATGACACCAGTTCAGCAAAAAATAACCATTTTAATCTGTGATCGTGTTCGACTGTTATGTGATGAGCTTATTCTGTGTTGATCCTCCTGCGATCATAAAATATGAGTTACTAACTTGTCGAGGATTTGTAGTCTGAAGTCGGTCTTTGTCAAATATAATAAGTACGCGGGCCGTTTATTTACTAACTAGCGAATATTTTTGTTTTTTGTGTTCTCTGATCAAGCTAAAATATCTCCATTTTGCTAACTGTCTCCTTTCACTTCATGACAACAGTTTGTTGCTGACAAAGTTGCCTACGCACTTTCCCAAGGTCTCAAGGTAATTGCTTGCATTGGTGAGACCCTGGAACAAAGAGAAGCAGGAACAACAATGGATGTTGTTGCTGCACAAACTAAGGCTATTGCAGGTAACTTGGCTATTATTAAAGCAGGTTGCTTGGAACAAACATACCTTTTTGACTTCTGAGCATCTTATCAAGTCATGCTTATGTTCGGTGCATACGCTTTCATACATAAATCTTGCCATTGCATTTACGTCGGTAGTCAACATTTTTGTCGGGAAACATATTTGGCTGATGAGAAATTGAGAATACAGAATACACCTAAGTGAAATCTTAAAACTAATACTGTTTTTACTGGAGTTCAGAAACAGGCACATTATCTTTTCTCCCATTTCACTGTTTACTGCTCCCTTTTTCTTTCAGAGAAGATATCAGACTGGACAAACGTGGTATTGGCATATGAACCAGTTTGGGCTATTGGAACTGGCAAGGTTGCAACCCCTGCTCAGGCTCAGGAGGTACACATTCTTAATTAGAACAATGAAGGGTGACATTTTTTTTAGACATCTTGCTGCTTGTATTGACGTCTTGCCTAGATAGTTGATGGTTCCTTGTTGAGGAAATCGTTGTCTATGATTCTTTTCTCTGCTCTTTCTGATTTTGAAAATTGCATGATATTTTAGGTACATGATGGTCTGAGAAAGTGGCTCCACAGCAATGTTAGTCCTGCAGTAGCTGAATCTACCAGGATAATTTATGGAGGTATTTCTTATTTTCTTGCATCGATGTGATCACAGTTAGCTTCTCACTGCTCTAAACTAAATCTGACACCATTATGTTAAACATTTGATTTCTAGGGTCTGTAAATGGAGGTAACTGCAAAGAGCTTGCGGCTCAACCTGATGTTGACGGTTTCCTTGTTGGTGGAGCTTCATTGAAGGTATTATCCTTGTCTCTTATGGATAATTATACATATAAACGAAATCCAAGAATTAAAGAAACAGTGTGATGAAAATTGTTCTTGTAGCCGATAAGATACAGCATAATTCTTGTGTCAAAGATACAACATAATTTACTCAAAGGCAATTCAAGGTGCTCCTCAGGGGCCACCCCATTTCATGCAATGAAATTCAGGCGGGGAGTTCTCCTCCCCTCCGTTGACTTTCAAAAAAAAAAAGGTGCCATGCTGCATATGTCAGTTGAAACTTTACAATACTGACCTCTGTTTCTTTGGCCTCTGCAGCCTGAATTCGTGGAGATCATCAAGTCTGCAACCGTCAAGTCATAATCTTCTTAGTGCTTCGAACACAGCAAGATGCTTGTAGGAGCGAATGCTGATCTTAAAAATTAGGCCATGTTTTACCAACTTGTTCTGTTTTAGCTCGAGTCCTCAGTATTGCGGTGTCATTTTAGGGCATGGCTATGCTTATCTTTTTCATATCTGTTGAGAATTGGATAAATCGGATCATGCTTCTGCTTACAAACTCAAATAAGTCTATTGCTGATGAATTAGTGTCAGTTCTGAGTTCTGTATTTGGAGTACAATTTCATGTATCTTGCCTGCCTTGGGACTGAATTTATCATGATCGGCGTGATGATGGTATGGTATCAGCTCCATATGGTTGCACGCTTGCGAGTACTATTACAGAACAATCTTGCAGTTTGTTAAACGTGAAACTGAATCAAGTAACCTTTTGCAAAGCATCTTTTCAGCCTGTTAGATATAGCTCTCTATCATCACTGCAGTTATGCTACTTAATTGATTATCATCAGATTCTTGAATAAAACAATTTCGAAATAATAGATAGGAGATAATGAACGAAAAGTCAACATATGTCCACAGCACGCAGGTTTATCAGTGTGCTCGACTGGAGTACGTACCTTACTATCGATTTCTGATGACGTATAAAGAAAGTTTTGAAATTCTGCACTTGCATATATTTATATATTGTGCTACGGTCGTCGCTCTACATTTCCTTGCTTGCTGGCAGGTAAAACGCATGAGATCAGCGCTCCAAAACAAATCAGGCCGAGGTTCGTCGGATGCAAACTCGTCGCGTAGTGCGTTGGGACTGGATTGACGTCCAGCAGTCAGTTATCAAGCCCGCGTTGATAATAACTGTCGCAGGAATGATCAAATCAAACACCTCTAGATTCTGAACGCAGGCCAGAATCCAAAGTCAATCAGCGTCAGCTCCCGTCGCTGTTGCGTGCGCGTAGAACAAACGGGCAGTACTAGTAAATTAAGGAACGAATCATCCATCATTAACCCGCTAACCTGCTACATAATTAATGAAAACATGAAACTGACAGTGTCTCGCGGTTTGTTCGAAGAAAATATCATTGACCTGCTGCTAAAAAGCGCCACTCACAGGTGTGATAACATGGCGGTCGAGGACCCCACCGCTCACGCTGATCACTTTGCAACATGCCAAATCACAACCAGGCGCTGCTAGCTAGGCTGGTGGTTGGAGTCGCTTCCACGATTGACGAAGTCTCCTGGCGTCGAAACCGGCCAAGTTGGCATAGGAAACGAGGAACGCTTCTTTGTGCATATTTACTACGTATCAAGCGACTGAACTCGTCGAATGTTTCAGTCGACCGTGTGAACGCGCCTGAGCCCTGAGCTCGTCTTCCTCCACTCGCCGGAGATTTTAGCGCCGCCATC
Source organism: Eragrostis nindensis (assembly GCA_012490785.1). Lineage (NCBI taxonomy): Eukaryota > Viridiplantae > Streptophyta > Magnoliopsida > Poales > Poaceae > Eragrostis > Eragrostis nindensis. The sequence continues at coordinate 126,139 of JAAXCT010000927.1, forward strand.
TTTGCCGGAGAATTTAGCGCCGCCATCGTCGTCGGAGAATTTAGTGTTTATCTGCGTGGGTTTGTATCCCGACTTCCCCCTCTCCTCCTTCAGACATAGAGATTGGAGTCGAGCTCCCGAGTATTTAGCATGGCGGCAGAGGCGGTGGGGGAGTGCGGTGCCGACAGGTTAGCGCGGCGGGGGAAGCGCGTGCGGACTCGGCGGCGGGGACGCCGCCGGGGACCGCCGGAGGAGGGCGGGAGGCGGGGGAGCGAGCTCCGGCTTGCTGCTTCTGTGGGAAGAGAGAGAACGGTTGGGCTGGAGGTTGAAGAAAGGTGCTGGACCGTTGGATGAAGATCCCATGACTGTTGTTTATCGGCTGAAAGACTACCCTATTTTCAATCGCCTGAAAAATAGACGCTCCCTTCTTTGTGTGATGATGAGGACGAGGAGGAGGATGGGGGCAGGAAGGTGTGAGTCCGCGCGTTTGGCGACCGCTTCGGAGGTTTGACTTGGACGAGAGCCTGCCGAGCCAAGGGAGACGACGGCGCCCTTACAATACATATACGCGCCCACGGGCCCGGTGCGACGGCAAACTTTAGCCTTGGCGCGGTTGCAGCAGAGCTAGAGGCGAGGGACGAAAGGAGAACGCAGAGCGGCGGCGGCGAGAGGAGGAAGATAGAAGATCAGAAGTCGGAGGAGCGGTCGAGGACAAATTAAGAGGAGGATGGGGAAGGGCGTGTTGGAGGTGCATCTCGTTGACGCCAAGGGCCTCTCCGGCAACGATTTCTTAGGTGCGTCGGTCGTCTCACGCCTCTCTATCTCTCCCTCGCGCATCGCGTTCCTTCCTTGCGTCTCCGGTGGGCGCGCGGCCGGCGAGTGATCCTGATCTGACTGACGTTGTGTTGCGCCGCCGCCGTCTCGATCTCGTGCCGCAGGGAAGCTGGACCCGTACGTGATCGTGCAGTACCGTAGCCAGGAGCACAAGAGCAGCGTGGCGCGGGACCAGGGGAGGAACCCGCGCTGGAACGAGGTGTTCAGGTTCCAGATCAACTCCTCCGCGGCCAACGTGCAGCACAAGCTCATCCTCCGGATCCTGGACCACGACCACTTCTCCAGCGACGACTTCCTCGGCGAAACGACGTGAGTGCCAAAAAAATCGCTGGTCCTACTCATCATTCCAAACAAAAAAATGCTGGTCCTATTATTTCCGTTAATTGTGGCTCCAAAACAGTTTTGACTACGTGGAGGTCGGAATGCCACTTCACGTACGGGTCCAAAATGAAACTAACCGGCCGGGGATTTTTTTTTTTCCTTACCTTGCAGGATCGACGTCACGGACATCATCAGCCTGGGCGCGGAAAAGGGCACGTACCAGATACACCCGGCGAAGCACACCGTCGTCCTCGCGGACAAGACGTACCACGGCGAGATTAAAGTTGGCATCACCTTCACCGCAGCCCAGGTACAGAAACCGAACCTGCTGGTTGCCGCCTGACCTGAACATGCGTTTTTACTACTGATTTGGCACTGAACAAGAAGATTATGGTCCCTTCTTTCAGACATCATAAGATGGACAGGAGTTTGGACGCTGGGGCATGCACAGCTTCCGTGAGTAGAAAGAGGGTGTGGTGTACTTTGAAGTTCGTTCGTTGTTTGGTACAGTAGTTTTCGGGTTGTATGCAGTTTTGTCTATATTGATTGACAGCAATTCATGATTAAGATTGACGCTATCAAGTGCGCGTCCCGTTGTTAGCTTAGAGCCGTCGAATCCTTCTGACTTTCGCGAATTCAGTGATGTTGAGCGACATAGTTATTTCTTTTAGGTTGCCTGATTCGATTGATCTCGATCTCAAAGGCAGAATGGTGATGAAACGGTCAAGCAAACCGCTTCATCATCCCCGGCCAGATGGCCATCTCCAACGCGCGCGCCTGCGGCAAGGCGCCAACTTTTACCCGTGCCGCCGCCGTGCTCTCCACACAAATTTGTAACCCCGTGCCGCCGCCGCCAACTTCGGCGACACGACGGCCTTGCGCTCACGAGCGTCCCGGCCGACGCTGCGGTGCCGAATATGAGACAGAATCGCAGCGCTGACCGTGGATCGACCCGACAAATCCTACGACATATATGACACATGAACAACACATAAGAAAAACAGAGCACCGAGCTCGGGAATGCGACAGATTTATGACGTATGCTGAAAACATGCCTCCCGTCAAGGGGGTTCACTCAAGTGTAAAACAAGTGGATACCACAGTGAGTGTAAAAGTGCATCAAGCTTCTCAGATGTTGCCAATAACTGAGACTCTGCCAATTCCATCATCTTAACAGAGTGTAAATAATAATCCCGTACAGTGTTGAGACTATATATTACATTACATACTACAAAAGGAAATTTAACGAAATGCTATTCTATACATCATGTAACACCCCTGAAGTTTCGAGTTAACCGCAGAAAATTGCAAAACAAGAAAAATCATCAACAACATCAGGGGCATCAAATTAAAAAAAAAAACTCCATCTTATGTAGCTATACAAAATTTCAGATTTATCGGTATTCGTTGAGAAACTAACTCAAGAGAACTGTCTGTCAACTTGTTTATCAATGCTGTTCATCCGTGCTTTCTTCGTGCTCTCCTTGAAACGATTGAACAGTTAGATGACTGGAGCCTCCTAAATGTTCAAAAAGAGACCAGATCCACACAATTTATCATATGAGCTCATGCAACACGAAATAGCAGTGAGCTGAAGGACACGGTCTCATTGAGGAGATGCCTTACATGAAGTGCAAAAATGCATCAGCAGGCCTTTTCGCAGGTAACAAATCACCTATAGCATCAGCGCCAAAGTGAAAAGCTGCAGTCACAGGAGAAGAACATACGACTGCAAAATTCCTTGTTGGCAAGAACAATTCTCAGGTGCATATAGTGCTTGAGAAGTGCAGTGAAACTGAAGTTCGGAGAGCACGCATTTACTCCTCGGTATCCTGAATAACTTCTCTGACAGATAATATATCGTCACGTGGATGAGCAGTTTCCACAACAATACTAACTTCATCTCCCACTTTCCCACTTGAAACTACTGTCGAAACTTGGATCCCAACCTGTCAATGACAGCTATTAGCATTGGAAGAACGATACTGACCAGGGGAAAAAAAAAGACACAGAAATCCGGATATGGCTAACATATAAGAGACAATTAGTTCCCTTTGTTTCGCAATACTCCATCATATTCAAGTAAAAGAATTGACAGCTAAGTAGTCTGTGGAAGGGATGTAGTTCAACTTTCTGGAACTCAAGGACGAATCTGATTATACAAGTTAACCTGCGTCTCCACAAACTGTCCATAGGCTGGGTCTCTCCAGTAAAACCTAGAGAATACTCGAATTGCCAGTTGTCGATTAATTCCAACACGAGAAGGGTGTGAAATACTTTTCTTTAGCCAGTTTGGATAAGTTTGACCAGAATTACAACGAATGCCATTTTCCCAGATAACTGTAGTGTTGGTTAAGTAGTTGAAAAAATTACTGAAGAATGAAACCCGTACGAGCAGAATTAGACAGACCTAGACAATGGTAGTGTTGGTTAAATTTGAATTATCATTTCAGGTGAAACAATAGCACTTATGGATATATCATGCCATTTTCCTATTCCAGAGCATGTGTTTTGGTGACCCACTTAAGAAGGTAGAACCAGGTTTTCTTCTTTCTTTAGAATAGGACCTTAATCGAGTTAGTTTGTAGCCCCTACCAAAACTGCCTGAAACCAGTTCGTAGTCAGGTTCCTGGAATTTTTTTTCGAAACACGCAGGAGAACTGCGCTTCATTCTATTAAGAAGAAAGAAAGGGCAAGAGCCTGGTACAACTCACACACAGTCAGGTTCCCGGAATTAATGAAAGGATGAGGAATCAGTGGGTTAGAGCTAATAGGAGTTGACCGAAACTAGCTACTGGTTTAAATACTACTCTGATAAAACAAAGATGCATTGCATGAAAATATTGCACCACAAAATAAAATCCATAATACAAGGAGAATTTTGATCTACCTCCAACAGAAGCAGAACAGCCATACGATCCTTGATAAACTTAAGAATCAGTGATTTGTACTCCCTCCCTTTTGGTTGTCTCCTCAAGTATTCCAACAGCCAATACCGTAGGCTGTTGCTGTGAAGCCTCCTAGCTACTTTAACATGCATACTTGCGATAAATGTCATTCCTTCAAGGTCACTAGCTGAATATGGTGGAGAATCACCTCTAAGAAAAGCTTTTACCTACAATTTAATTGCCATAGGTATATTCTTTAGATTAAAGTGCAATAATAAAACCATGTAAAATTGAGAACAGCCAAGAAAGGTAGCACATTTCAACTTTTTTTGGAGGAGAAAGCAACTTTCTAATAAAAACATAAGTACAACTTTCTTGCATCCTACAGAACTTTCCCCAATCCATAAGAATGATATAGCCGTAGTTACCTGATAATGAGCTAGCAGATCAACATATCTTCGAATAGGAGAGGTGAATTGCACATAACCAGGAATGCCAAGCACACCATGTGGTACAGGCTTCTGAAAATCCATTTCTGCAGCACGGAGCAAACCAATGTTGGCAAAGCTCCTTGCAGGCCCTTCAGGTAGATGAGAAAATGCTGACACTGATGTGTTAGACTGGGAGTGCCCTCTGTATGGCAACGGAAGATTGTTATCCGAACCAAAAGCAGCCACTGCCTCCCCGCACAGTATCATCATCTCAGATACAAGCTGCATTGCTGGATTGGTTTGGTCTTCAACATATAAATTAATATTTGGTTCCGGATCATCAGGATTTGACACCTTGATACGTGGCTCTATCATTGCAGTATCTATTGAACCCTGCATATTTCAGAGTGTCAACTTAATTAAGTAATGCTACAGAGTGTCAAATTTAATCAAGTAATGCTCAGGCTGTCTCCAGAAACGCAAGCTTTTGCTAAGTGGCATAAGGACAGAAAGGTGTGAAACCTATAAAATGAACATCGCAAGTGGACAATGGTGATATCTGGATTTACTTCAGGGTTTAGGGTTTACTTCATTGCCGCTTGATAAAATGTGAAGAGTGACATAGGGTTTATTTCCCCCCCAAGAAGATGAAGATTAAAATCACGGGAGATGTGTTAACATTACGACATCAAGTGATGGTTTTTGTTATTGCAAGAAGTTATAGCTACAGTGCATTATTCTTTCATTTGCATATCACAAGTGACGCTTGTGAAAGGATGAATTACAGTCCATAATTTAGCAAAGACAATTTAGCACTTGCCTGGCTACGACGCCAGTGTGCACGGATAGTAGCAGCTTCTTGAAGAATCCTTAATTCCTCCTCTTCTTCCAAGTTCATGTACAGCAATTCAGTTGCACTCTCATATGTTAACATGTAGGTTGGTTTGATGACTGAATTCTCTATAGTAAATTCTGCAATACTGTGCACAGCACAATTGGAATGTCAACAACTTTTCTATGCTCTTACGACATTCATTTTATGTCATAAGAAATCAGAAAGGGAAAACGTCGAATATTACCTCCCATCTGGGTCTAAAATCACAGCAACGCTTACAGATCTGCATTCTTTACTCTGTTGCAAGCTCATAGCATTCATGGCAAGTTTCTCTGGGAACATCGGAAAGGTAGCAGTTGGTAGAAAGATCGAGGTTCCTCTGTGCATTGCTTCCCTGTGGACAAGAAACATGGTCTGTTAAGATGCTAGTGGCAGAGAGGCTAGAAGAACAGGAGATGCCGCAATAACCTATCAATGATGCTCCGGGGTTTAACCAAGCATGTTGGGTCAGCAACATGTATCCAGACTTTTATCCTACCATCAAGTAGTCTAGTTGCACTCAGTGCATCATCAAGCTGGGTCAACAAAAACTCCAAATGTCAAATGGATTTCTTCATGGGTCCTAGTGCTACATATATTCTGTGTGAAAACATGCAATGGTAGAAGAAACAGAAACATACTTCATCGGCCTCATCTACATCAATGGCATACACTTTCAAGGCTGAAAGATCCTTCCTGATATTCTGTAAAGATAAAATGCAGGTGACGTAGAAATGTATATTCATATATGAATAGTGGAAGTGTCCAGTAGTAACTGAATATACCAGGTCTGAATCGGGGCAGTTCACCAGAAGATCCTCGGCAGCTGAAAGAACTTCCTCAGTGTACCTGATACGAACATCATACTTGAAAAGATCAAGATTGACGTGTACAGGGAAGTATCCGACATTTATAAGAAGCTTTAGAGCAGCTGATGATGTCCTTGTGAACCCCATAGCCTTGAGAATCTGTCATTACATTAACAAACATGTTGGCCAACATCAACAAGAAAGGAGCACTTAAAAATTCTTTTCAACAAACAACCATATTAGATTAGAAAAATGTTTGGATTAAGAGCCTTTTCAGAGGATCTGATAATAACAAGGCAACTTTATGATAAAAAAGTTCTGTCCAAACCAACGGCAATGTGAAAGAAATTGCCAGTTTTATGATATATTATTTGCTCAAATATATTATTATGTCTATATGTACAAAATAATGCATGGCAAAATTATGGTAGCAGAATCTGACACTTTACATTTCCTGCTAATCTTCGTTGTTCATCATCACAGGCATCAACTGCATATGCCTGAAGAGCCTCAATCTTTTGCCTGACTTTATCTTCTACCAACCATGAACTTTTAGGAGGCTTGGATTCCAAAGGCAATGCTTTGGCGGATTTGAGTAAGTGGACAAATTCTTCCAGTTCTTTCTCAGCTTCCTCCTTAGCAAGTTTTCGTCGTAGAAGTTCCTCCACCTACTACCAGATGACAAATATAAATCCACCCACCAATACAACAGTGCAGGGATGAATTATAGAGATTAATTGACAAGAGTAATTTTTAAGAAAATGTAAAGCTGCTAAATACACACAAATCAAAGATATAGCTGACAAAACGTGCAAGATCAACAATGCTGAACATCATGTAGCACCCAAATGTGAATCCAGACAAGAAAATGTGTGAACAATCGCAGTGGTCTGAAAATGTTCTTGCAAGGGAAAAAGGTGTGAACAAGCCATATGCTCAGATATGTTTTGGGTTTGACATGGGGAAATGATGAGAAAAAACGATATCAAGAGACCAAAATAGTAGTTTTCATGGTCTCATATAAACTTATGCAAACCAGTAAACTATGATCTAAACAGACAGATACACAACGGGATAAAGAGTAAAAGGAACTGGTAGGTTAAGTGAGACAAGAGAACACCATAGCTCTGTGGGATCAAATTATCCTACAACATGCTTTGAAAAACATAAAAGGAAAATATAATTACACAAATCAAACAGATGAATTAGATATTGAATGCATTAGATGTGTTATTCTTTAGTCAGACTCACAGATGACCTGAGCTGCTAACAGGATCAATAAGACACAACACTCCTAGATGGTGCTACGTCTAAAAGATGCGCTATCTTACTTGCCAAACTAATTTACAATATCACAAGATGCAAGTCACACATATATTAAGAAAATATACCTGAGCAGGTGGACGAGGCTGGTATATAGAATAATCTTTCTTCTCTACCTTGACAAAATATACTATGTCCCTTGACAACAAGAAATGTGCACAGTAGCTTTCCAGAGATTCCTTGCTTCCATAAACTATCTGAGAACATCAGAATCAAATCAAAATATCTAAGAGAAAAAGAGGAACGGACAAATCTAGTGAAAATCTGACCTCTGCAAACTCCTCAACTGTTATAGGTTTATCCTTCTCAGAAAGCTCCATCCAGGCACACTCTAAAACAGTCGGGTCCTGCACACAATCATATTATCACTCATATGAACACATACATAGTACACAACTACTCTTACAGTCATGCAGCATTGCTCACCAAAAGATCTTGTGCCTTCTCAAGAAATTCAACTATTCTTGAATAATCAAAGTTCAAGATACCAGGTACAACATAAGTAACCTGCTGGGGCTTTATAGAAGACAAGATACCGTTCTGTACAAAATGAAACAGTCATGTCATTAGGCAATACAAAGATTTTCTCCTTACCAAAGAAAGAAAGAAGAGAGAAAAATACGTGTTCAGACATTAATTCACTAGATACTGGTTACTCTGCTGGACAAATTATAGTTACTCTTTCTTAAAATACCTGATCAGTCACAATCCAGTTTTTCTTTCCATCAGGTCTTTCTACAACAGCAAGCAAACTTCTCTCAGAATCTTTCTGAAACTCAAGCAGCAACCCTTTCTGTAATGTTCTCTTATCTATCTTATTGTCAGACATTTCCTTTGTGCCATGCAATCCTATCCTGAAGAAGAATAAACTCCAGCAGTAAGTTTCAGGATCAGATGGTTATAGCAAACAGTTAACATTAACAAAAAAAAAGTCCTTACAAGGTACAAGTTATAATAAACATCCTGCAAATATGCCAAAGGGAATATAAGAAAACTGAAACACCCTCATTTCTATTTCTGACTGAGTTGAAGACTTTATTACATCGCTAACGGAAAGCATAATTACATAATACTACCCATCTAAGATTCTAAATGGTAACAATCTGGGAGATTAGCAAGCCAAACATCTACAATGTACATATTTCCATATTGCAGTATAGATTATGTCACTCATCACTACCAAGGACGAGCGATGCAAACAGTTAAATTTCTCAGAAGCACATCAAGTCAATATAACTTATAGAAACCAACATAGCTGTATCAACACTCTACACTAATTATTGTACAAAAAATGTATGTATGATTGATGCCCCAAATAACAATGGTCTAAGCTCGGACAGTTATAAACAAACATCACTATGCTTGCTATCTATGGATCGAAATGAAATGGCTACTAAGTAAAATTTTGGTTAAACGCAAGAGCAGTACCATTTGGCCACAAAAGACCTCATGATACAAGGAGGGTACAGATAAATTAGAATTATTTTCTCCTTAAAAATGTGTGTCATCCATTTCCATTGCTTGATCAAGGAATTCGGGGATTCAATTCTTGAGAATCATTTTCCTTAGTAAACCTCCTAAATAGGAAAAATGAGCGCAGAGGTCGCTCCTAAGTTTCGTTCAGTCTTCAGTGTTCAGAAAAGCAAGCCAGATAATTCAATACGGAAATCATGCTACTACTGATCGGTGCTCCATTAGTTTAATGGTATTCAGTGGCTAGACGACCACAAGCACAGGCATACACATAATAATTCAGGCAACACACTGGCTCGAAACGTGATAACGAGTTTTCAGAGTGTGAAGGGCGCATTACTTTGCCGAGACCCGGACGCGCCGCCGTGACCGGAGCTCCTCCAGAACCTCGTCCGCGAGACTATGCGCCTGTCGGCTCCTGCAGCCGCGGTGGAGTGAGGAGCACCCGCCTACGAAAACGGCGGCCGGGCGGACGGCGCGGCGGAGGGGGAGGAGGCGGAAGAAGGCGAGCGCCGCCGAGGAGTAGCCGCCCACCGCCCGCGCCGTCATAGGCGACGGCCTCATCGACGCTCGCAGGAGAGGGTTTAGTTCGGGGGGAGCGCGGAATTTCGGGTGGGGTTCGGCCGATAAGAGGCGACAAGCTCCCGCGAACGGAAGGCGAGGATGAAGCGAGAGCGTGCGTGCTGCTGATATGGCACCGCCGGGAGGAAGAAGACCGAAAAATGGAGGCCCAGCGCCACGACTCCATTTCATGTGGGCCCTAAGCATGCGTTTCAGTATGGGCCTTAACCTCTTCGAGGTGCGTGGCCTCTTGGGTCATTCGATTTCTCCCATCGTCGTTCTGTTCGGGCCTAACGTATTGGGCTATATATGGGCCTGCAGAGAGTACGGTACTCTTTTTTTTTTGAAACAGAGAGTATATACTACTACTCTACTGTACCTCCGTTTTTCCCTAAAAAAGAAATACTGTACCTCCGTTCGGACAGCACATGTTTAATAGTACAACCCATTTCAGTCTTCGAGGATTGTATTTCACAAGAATATATCAATCATTGATCCTCTAAATTCCATCAAACCTACAAATCATTTCATGTCGTACTCAAACTTTTGCGGACGTGTCGTCGACCTTTCCCTTGTCGAAATGTAGCATCCGTTGGTTGGCTTTCAGGCAACGGTTCCCTTTCAGTCCTTCACTCTCCTAGCAGAGGAGATCGAAACTCGCACACGTCCCTCTCGTCTTGGGATGGTACATACCGGATCAATCTCGGATGCATGCATGGACACTCGCAATTAATGTGAGAGCGATCCACGAGATCGCGAGCTTTAAATCCGGGCAACATGTAGTAGACCTTCTAGAAGCTGAACATGTGCCTTCGTGTTTGGGTCTTTGCTTCTGTTCTGCTGTCCCCCACCGGACAAGGAGCCAAGGACCGAGAAAGAGACTTGGTACAGGAACAGGATCAGTGAAATGCCCAAGTTTACAATGTTCATAGGCAGATGAATCAGATCGACCTACACAAAACTTGGTCGGTGGAATGAATTTACTGAGCCATTTTTCACCGAAAACTGCAACCGGTACTTTCTACGTTTTGGGATGATTTTACGGGCATGAAATGTATTCTAAGCTACTCTTGTGACAAAGTTTTAAATTTTTATCCTCCAATCCGTAATTGCCATATGCTACTGGCCTCTACTGGGAAAGCAAAATGCCAGTCGTAATTTAACGACGACAGTAGTACAATTGGCTTGCTCTTTCTTCATGGTCAAGGTCAGCATCTTGACACAGAAACAACAGAGAGTATCTATTGGGTTATTATCCACTACGCAGCTAGGAGTACATATGTTGGGCAACTCCCAGACTCGAAGCCGCATGTAAAGCCAAGTCAAATGCGACATCTGCAAGCAGCTCTCGGGTCAAGAAGCTGCCACTAAAAAAGATACACCCAGATGCTTGAGCAAGACGAATACAACGAACCTGGACGTTGTTTGGTGTCCCCGATTAATTAGCAATTCTTAGATGGATCATGGACAATCTTTAGCCGGTAAGTGCAGTCAGCTGTTTGCGCTATTATAATACAGCTACGTAGTGTGCTCAGTGGCGAAGCTAGAGAAAAATGGAGGGGGGAGCAGCACATAAACATTACTGTAGCCATATGTACCTGGTGTTGAAGCAAATTTTCTTCTGTCATGAGCAAAAAATAGTCCACAGAGGCAAAATACATCATCCGAACCATAACCGCATAAAGGCCTAAAAGAAGAGGCAAAATACATCATCCGAAGCAAGCACCGGCCGCTGAGGCGTTTCCGCGTATATACGAAGGAATTGACACCGTGGGCTGCTGGGTTTCTTTTCTAGGTGGAAGTGGGCTTTGAAGCAGCCAAGCAGGCCTTCAAGACGTCCATAGCAAGTTTGGGCTGAAGGGGGGTGCAGATACATTGGGTCAGGGGGGTGCATTAGAGGTGAAAACCTGGTAATTAGCACTAATTTCCGGAATTCTCGTGGGTGCATCCGCACCCACACCCGTCAACGCAGCTTCGCCTATGAGTGTGCTGGTGCATGGGAAGTTTCGTTACGTGCGTTTTGGCTTGGCGCATGAAAATGTTGTTTACTTCATGGGGAGGTTTCCTGGGACGTGGGTGGGCGTCGGTAGGCACGAGAGACTGTGTTTTATAATGATACTGGAAGTATGGAAAGGAGAAGCATGCCCTTTGTATTTAAAACAAGTATTCTACTCATTAAAATTCACTGTCGCACGATCGAGAGGAAGTGTAGGCACTAAATTCAAACAAATCAAATTACTAATTTTTCTGCTGTAGTTGATGCGCTTACTTGTCTACAAAATTGCGCAAAACGAAGGAGCTACGTCAATGAAAATGACTTTGGTAAGCAGAAAGCTACAGTACTCCAAACCATACGTATGAATGTGTGCCTACTGTCCTGACGTAGTTATGGCGACCGAGCGGTAATTACTACCTCCTATTAAAAGATGTCATTTTAGCTGATGGGTGCATAGAAAACAAGAAAGAGAAATATGGAGATAGAAGTGTAATGAGAAGAGATACATGTGCATTGTGAATTGAGAATGACATGTAATTTGAGAAAATTGGATAAATCTAGAATTACATGTAATTGTGAACAGAGAAAATACATAGGAGTATCATTTTGCCCGCGCGCTTGAACAGTTCATGATGGATATTGATCATATCTTGCAGAATTTTAAAAGTAGCCAAGCACCGGATATTCCTTTCCAGTGCTATTCGTGCTCGCGCTTCCGTAGTAACTTTTCCTTTTTACGTGGACTTTCGTAGTAACTTCGGGATGGATAGATCACGTAATTTCTGCTGATCTAATCGAGGGACCAAATTAAACAATCAAACCTGATTACTTACATTATCTGCAGGCTGCCCTAGCTTAGCTAGGCTGCAAGTTGAGATTAAAAAATCAAGGATCGTAATGGATGCTATTCATAATTAAGTCCACTGATGAGAGGAAAACGCGAGAAGGAACATGCATGATAGAGCCTGGTTCAAGGACTTTGTGCGAGGACGACAAAGTCCAAGCCAAGGAAGAGATCGTATGAGGTCGACCCATCAATATGTTCACCTTACCTGTTGTCTTTTAATCTGAGATGTAGTCTCTCTATATGGCTGGGTTCATATATAAAAAGAGAAGGATATACATGAATATATGATCGTGTGGAAGAAAGCATGTGAGAACGGATACTGTTATCTGCACCATGCTACATCCGATGACGGCATGCATGGTTGGCAGTAGACAATATGATTTCTAACTTTTCTCAGCTACACATATCAGATCAGCCAATAAGCGTCAATTGCAGTCCCTGTCAAAACACAAATTGTTCTTGCAAATTTGTGCTAGATGCAATGACCCGACAAAACCTCCACAGGTTTGTTCCAAAAAAACAGTATAGTGCTTGTAGTATGTGCTTTTTCCTAGTCTAGCTAGCTGTCCATCATGTGTGTGCAGGCTTTTTGTCATGTGTCCTTCGGGGAGCTCGGTTTGTTTTTCCAATAATTAGCTCATGGTCATCTCTCACTCAAAACTGAACATAGCTCATTTACATACTCCTCTCGATCTTTTTTTTTTAATTTGATGACGCTGGTTAGTGCAAATTTGCACTTAGTCAGGGCCATCAAAAACCATAATAAAACAAAGCTGCAGCTTCTCATGAAGCGATACCAACTTGGCCTCCATCTCTAGTCTCTACTGATTTTACATGTGTTATAACTGCTTCCTTCAAGCCCCAGTCCTTTAACAAGTTGCATGCATTGCTATGATTAAAGTAAACCTATACTGAAACAGAGAAAAGCCTGAAGTCGTATAAAATAAACCGTGTATCGTGGGGGCAAGATTTTGTGTTTTTCATATTTCGAGCTCATCATACTGTACTGTCTGACCCGATAAAAGATTCGACCTGTCACATTTGTTATTCATTTCTGGCAGTGCCCATTGCACTAAAACCTTCTAGAAGGAACCTCAGGGGCACCCTCCACTTGCATCCGCATGTGATGCAGCTCAGATTGTACTACAAACTACTCCGTGACACAATCTGTAACGAGATTACGAGGAGAAAGAGTCAAAGTCTGGGAGATATCGGTGAATTATTAATCGTGTGCACAACAACTTTGTAATAAGCGATTAAGGCATGATGACGTGGCGCGGCCCCTGCACCTCACGGCTCACGCCCCCACTCGCTGAGCTGTCGGTCGGCTGCCACCCGGCCACACACTGCCGCGCGCTCGTATGTGGAGGCGGCGTGGATAGCCCGGGACCACCACGTGGCTGCCGGGAACTTGGTGGCCAAGCTAGGCTATCCGTACGCCGGCGGACCCGGTCCATGAGCTCGTGTCCCTCCCGCTGGTGTCGCCGCGAGCCAATCACGCAAGCGCAAGTCTTGAGAGATCTTTTCGCTGCAAACGCGCATCGGTGATGCGTGCCAAGCTCAAACAAAACAAAAGACCGTGTTCGAGGGACATCGAGATGCTAACGCACGTGCCATCTGAGCCGTCCGGTACAAACTAAAAATATGATAGCCAACAAATGAAAATTAACAGCAAACAGAAACACTCATGTTTTTGGGTCGCCCAACTGCCAAGGCAGTGTCAAAATGTCAAAAGCGAGTCACCACACAAACACTGCCGCTGGGCCCGGCCTCCAAAGCTTAACAAAGAGGTCCACCACAGACACAGTCCACCCCGCCCCAGATCTTTGCTGCGGCCCAAGCAGCCTGCTTCCATGAACCTTCTTCCTCTCTAGGCACGGCACACCCCCTACCATGAACCCATCCGAACCGTCCACCACTACCACCTGCGCCGGATCGGAGCCCACAGGGCGTGAACGTGGTGCACGGGCCAGGCGGAGGCCCGGATTGGTGTCGACCTTTGCGCACCCGTTTTAATACAAATGCTCCCGGCTCGGGCCAACCTGCGCCTCTCGAAAAAACACTGGTCCGCCTCCACCTCCCTTTCCTCTTATCGCGTCGTCTCCTCTGTTCTCTCTCGCCTCCCTCCCCCGCTCTCCCGAGTCGCGCGCGGTCGCGGGTACGAAAACCTTGACGACCTCGCGCATCTCCGCGACTCCGTACGCCATCTGGCTCCTCGGGTTAGTCAGCTGCGCGCCTCACCCCCCGTGGGCTTGGATACCGCGTCCCTCGGGTTCGGATTCTGATTCGTCTCCTCGTGATTCCGTGCATTTCGCCAGGTCGCGGCGCGCGTGGTTGTATGCTCTGCGGCGGCGGTGGTGGTGTTGCGGCGCGGGGATCATATCGATGGTCATGGACGCTGGGATGCACGAGCTGTGCACGCTGCTGCCGGGATCCAAGTGCGACGGCCACCTGCCAATCTACCCCCAAATCGGGGCCGCCGCCGCCGCCGTCAATGGGTTCACGGCGGAGGAGCTCGAGGCGCTGTTCATGCCGCCCGATGGGATCGCGTCGGCTGCGGGCGGCGGCGGCGGCTACCTGAATGTCGCGCCTACGACCGTGGTCCCGCCCGCCTCCACCAACCGCTCGACGCCGCCGAAGGATGCCTCGGCGGCGGCGGCGGCGGCCCCGGGGCAGCCGGATGACTCGGAGGCGTTCTCGGACATCGTGCTTGGGTACATCAACCGCATACTCATGGCCGAGGACATCGACGAGAAGTTCGAGCACTACCCGGAGCACGGCGCGCTGCTCGCCGCCGAGAAGCCGTTCCTCGAGATCCTCGCGGACCAGCCCGCGTCCTCCGGCGGGAGCGCGGTCGACAGCCCCGACGGAAGCAGCGTCACCAACTCCTGCAACAGCCTCGGCTCATGCAGATGTGGCGCGGCGGCGTCCGACGGCTTCGACGCCGTGCGGACGCCGGTTTTCGACTTCCCCTCGGCGCCGTTCTGCAGCCGCCGCAGCTGTATCGGGATCTGAGCCCCGACAGCAGCGTGGTGGAAGCCGGCGACGCGTGGCCATACGATCCGACTGAACTCTACCAGCAGCTGCCTCAGACACTGCTCTCGCAGTCGTCGTCGTTCGCGTCGTCGAACGGCAGCGGTGTCACAGTATCCGATGGCTTTGAGTCGTTGCTGAGCTCGCCTGGTTTCATGCCGGATGTTGGCTTCTCTGAGTTTGATGTGCAGAGCCAGCAGGCTATGCAGTTCTGCCGCGGGCTTGAAGAGGCGAGCAAGTTTTTGCCTGACGAGAGCAAGCTTGTGATTGATCTTGAGAAGTCTGCCTCTGTCCCAAGCCTGCTGCGTGATGTTAAGGAAGAGAAGAAGATTGTGGAGGTCAAGACAGAGAAGCCTGATGTTGAAGCAGCAATTCACCGAGGAAAGAAGCATTTCTATGGGGATGACTTAGATGCAGAGGAAGGGAGGTGCACCAAACATTCAGCACCTGCTATTGACACTGACCACCTTGTGCGGGAGATGATGGACAAGGTCCTGCTCTGCAATGGTGAGACTTGCTCCAAAGGCGTCAAAGAGCTGCGTGAAGCCCTTCAGAGTGAGAAGCATCCTCATGGGGGCCATGGCAGAGGCTCTGGACATGGCAAGGGCCGTGGCAAGAAGCAGCCGAAGAAAGAGGTGGTTGACTTGGAGACTCTTCTCGTCCATTGTGCTCAGTCTGTGGCCACTGATGATCGGCGTAGTGCAACAGAGCTCCTGAAGCAGATCAGACAGCATGCATCTCCCAATGGTGATGGTGATCAGCGGTTGGCGCACTGCTTTGCCAATGGCCTTGAAGCGAGGCTTGCTGGTACTGGGAGTCAGATCTACAAGTCATATACAATGACAAGGTTTGCATGCACTGATTTGCTGAAAGCCTACCAGCTTTATCTGGCAGCATGCCCATTCAAGAAGATTTCTCATTTCTTTGCTAATCAAACAATTATGAATGCTGTGGAGAAGGCCAAGAAAGTTCATATTGTGGACTACGGTATATACTATGGTTTCCAGTGGCCGTGCCTCATTCAAAGGCTGTCTACTAGGCCTGGTGGCCCTCCAAGACTTCGGATCACCGGAATCGACACACCCCAGCCTGGTTTTCGCCCAACTGCACGTATAGAGGAAACAGGAATGTATCTAAAAGATTATGCCCAGACCTTCAATGTCCCTTTTGAGTTCCAAGCCATTGCATCTCGGTTTGAGGCCGTTCAGATAGAGGATCTCCACATTGAGAAGGATGAGCTGCTGATTGTCAACTGCATGTTCAAGTTCAAGACTTTGATGGATGAGAGTGTTGTGGCTGAGAGTCCAAGGAACATGGTCTTGAACACAATAAGGAAGATGAACCCACATGTGTTCATCCATGGGATTATCAATGGATCTTACAATGCACCATTCTTCGTGTCACGCTTCAAGGAAGCCTTATTCCAGTACTCTGCTATCTTTGACATGTTGGAGACGAACATTCCGAGGGATAACGAGCAGAGGTTGCTTATTGAATCAGCTCTGTTCGGGAGAGAGGCAATCAATGTGATCTCTTGTGAGGGACTGGAGAGGCTGGAAAGGCCCGAGACATACAAGCAATGGCAGGTGAGGACTCAGAGGGCTGGTTTCAAGCAGCTGCCAATGAACCAGGATATCATGAAGCGTGCTCGGGAGAAGGTTAAGAACTACCACAAGGACTTCATCATCGACGAAGACCACAGATGGTTACTCCAAGGGTGGAAAGGGCGCATCTTGATGGCGCTCTCGACATGGAAGCCGGATCACAGATCTTCCTAGCTTCTGGGACTTATATGATTGCAGTGTGCTGTAAATGGAGATCTGTTCATATTTTTGGAGGCTGGGGCTGATTGTTCCTGGACAGCAACCTATAGCTAGGTAATGCTATTTTAATTACTGAGAAACAACTAAAACGTGTTTTCAGTGTCCTATGTGGCGACACAATTCTTTCGTTTCTCTGTTCATGCAGATGAATGGCCTGGTTATTTTCGCTGGTCTTTGCATACTAGGTTTATAGCCATATATGGTTAGCTTTGGTCAGGAACAGTTAGTACATTTTTTGATGGAGAAGGCTAGGTATGTTAATTATGCGGTAGACCTAGGATTGTTTCATGTATTATCAGTCTTATGAAATCTTGTATCATATTTTCTATGAAATCTTGTGTTTCTTCCCGATGTTACCAGAAGTTTTTATTCTGCAACCTTTCATTTGCTCAATCCAGAGTGTCACATGTTTGCTAATATAGTCATGATCCTTGTTAGCTGACGAACTAGTAGCCAGTGACTAGTTTATTTAGGAAGCTGCTGCTATCATGGACTGATCGATTATCCAGTCCTCTGAACAGGTAAGCCAACTGAGCGTATAACTTTCTCGTATTGGTGAAACATGCCAATCAGAAAGAAACACTTTAATTTGGATGAATAGAACCATGTGGTCAATAGACCATTGGGTGCCCAGCCTGCATATATCTGCTTTATTGGATGGAAAAATGTGGCCGTGGATGCATGGTTGATTGATTGTGTCTACTAGAACTTTAACCGCATACGTAGGAGATAGCATCTCAGCTAGAAGGATCCAAATTAGTATATCACACTGAACTGAAGCGTCTAGCAGCAGATATGTGGAACGTCAGTATATGGCCGTCGTTTGAGCATCTAGAACACTGCTCGGCAGTCGGCGGTCTGAAATGGTCGACACGCATGAGAGATGGCATGAAAGGTTTGGGTTGTGGCACCGCTCTGATGCCGATCGCCCGCAATGGACATCACTTTCTTGTGAAAAGCCCGAGCATCTGCCAAATCGGAGCTGCCAACTTTGCCGTATGCATCGTCCTGTCCTATCCTCTCCTCTCCTCTCCTCTCCTCTCATCATGAAAGCAGAACAAACAGGGGAGATAAAGATCGGCGCAAACGAATCTACGAGTTCCTGCATTACAAGTTAGAAAAAAGCAGCAAGAATTGTAACAGCGACATCTAGCAGCGACTCCTAATAAATCCGTGCCGTGCATACATGTTAACAGAACAGAAGTGAAATAATAATCAAATAAAACAACGTGTGGTGTCAGATTTGGCTTGCAGCAACTACAAACCAACAAGAATCCAACACAACACCATCACCGCAGCAGTCACGCCGGAAAGTTACGGCAGCTCGGCGATGACGATTACCGACAGTGTCAGGGTCGCCGTCGCCGCTGGCGCGAACGAACCGGAGGCACGCCACGACGCCGGTTTGAGCAATGCCTTGAGATGGTGCCGTAGTGCGCGCCCAGGCACTAAGTTGGGTCCGCGTACAAAATATGCCATTCACACTAGGTCGTCGCTCGCCTGGGGCTACTCGGTTCACTGAACCTGCTGGATTAGCGAGACATCACGTCCGGCTTTAGCGCGAGCCAGCGAATCAACCTAAGCAGATACTTGCGCGACAGCCAGAATTTCATTAAACAATAGAAATATACAAACCAAATCTTTTGGTCGTTAATTGTTGCCGATATTCTATGCAATGTATCTTTCGTAAGAATCCATGTAGATATGAGTGAACATAATAATATTGATAAGTTTAGAGGAAAATGTTTCTTCTTAATGTGTCATCATAAATTCCTAGCCAAAAGATATGATTCATGTTCGAATTAATATTTCTTGTATTCATCTTGATTCTCAAAATCTCCTTTGGATAGTCATCCAAAATATAACATGAATGTTATTTAAGGATATATCCTGTGGATATGAATCAACGAAATATTTAAAATCACAATTTGTGCATGCGTAAATTAATGAAAAAATGCTACTACATTAAATCTTTATATAATAGCATATATCTTGTGGATATGAATCAATAAAATATTTAAAATCACAATTCGTGCATGCAGAAATTAATTAAAAAAAATGCTACCGCACTCATTTTTAATCTTTTTTGCATGAGAATTGATGTGTATATTGAGGCCTCATCACTGTATAGGGGGGGGGGGGGGGGGGGGGGGGAGGGACTTTCCAATACCAGAGGTCGCTCACTGTGTTGTTTGCAGCTCCAAACATGGGAAAAGCTTCTTCTCTCTTCATCATTTTTTCAAGTATTCTAGTGTGCGCTCACATCATATTGGGATGTTATGGTTATGCTTTAGGCCAGGTGGGTATCACTAGATTCATGTTAGATGTATCACTTCGCTTCCTAAATAATTTTGGAGGATCCATATCATAGCTTCCTAAACACCAAAACTCTAAATAGAATCCATAGGATATATATAATTAAGATACAAATCACCTCTCTTTTTTTCTTTGGCTTGCTTGCAGGACAAGCTTGATGATGCATCTCTAGGACGTGAGGTTGACATATTGACTGAATCTTATGTGGATCCATTGTTCTTGTTGTCAATGAACGAGTCACAAATATTTCAACGATCCAAAAACAAAGATACATCACCACTTGATGCCAGCACACCATCTGTTTACGTAAGTTTAGTTCGCTTAATGACTTTATTTTGTTTGTTAAGTAGCTGTAGTTGCGCAGGAGATGTATCTAAAGTTAAAACAAATGTCGGGGTAGTATAAAGAAAACAATCATTTTACCATGGTAACGATTTACTTTGAATAATTAGTGAAAAAGAAATAAAACACAGTGAACCAGTGGATTTCCCTAGTATAAAAGTATCCAACTAAATGTGTCTGATGGCATGAGTAACCCAAACGAAGCTGCCATGCACATTTCAATTAATTGATGGAATTATTGGTTTCAACTTAATCTAACCTTTTTTGAGATATTCTTTTTTTTTACAGGTTGCAACACACGTAATGAATTCACAGAGTTACTATGGGCTCAAAGTAACAAGTGATGTGTATGGTTTTTCGATCAAGGAAAATGAACGGAGCGGTATACTTATTCAAATAAATAATTTTGGTGACGGAACAAAACCGGGCCAAGATGGGATTTGTTTTGGATGGCATGTAATTGTCTTCACCATCTTTATATGTTGTAGCATTTTTCGTAGATAAAACACATAAGCATTCTTTATTTTTTGAGCCAACAAAGATTGCAAACCTCTGCATGAATGATATGAGACAAGCACACAACACCTAATCCATGTCAAAACCATGATAGATTTCTTTAGTACATTTCTCATTTTCATAGTGTACCCTTTTCAACAGGTTCTTCCAGCCTTGTATGGTGATCTGAAAACTCATTTTTATGTTTCGTGGACGGTAATACACCTTTTTCCTTTCACATAATAAATGTTTCTGATGTATATTATTCATGATGACTTATTTGCAATTACATTGTAGACAGATAACTATCAAGAAACGGGTTGCTACAATTTACTGTGTCCTGGTTATGTACCTGAAGCTAATGTAAAGATAGTTCCAGGAGTTGCCATTGAAGCAGTCTCCGACCCTACTGGTGCCAAACGTACCATGATCTTCAACGTTTTCAAGGTATGTGTTACCTAAAAGTTTTAATACGAGCCTACTATACTTTTCGTACTCTTTAGATATGCAACTTTGCCTATGCTTATAACAATAAAATTTGGTTCATTTTTTTATGTTGATGCCACCTCTATTTTAAATAATTGCAGGATAATTCTGGTGATTGGTTGGTGCATATTGGATTTGACTCAGAACCATACTTAGTTGGCCGTTTTCCTAAATCCTTGTTCACTAACCTGGCCAACAACGGAAATAACATCAGACTTGGTGGATTTGTTGTAACTCGTAATACCCAGTTGGCGCCGATGGGAAGTGGATTCCTTTCTAACAACACAAAAGCTGCATCGTTCACCAATATTGAGCTCATTGATCAGAATGGACAAACATCAAAAGTTCAACAAAATCAGCCTGACGCTGTGACTGACAACAACAAATATTCTGTATCCCCCATAAATATTGAGGGAGAGTTCACATATGGCGGACCTTTATTACAATGAGAAGCAAGCAATGTATTGAAGTACCCTTTTGAACAGAAATAAGATAACAAAACCCTTCCTTAGAACTCTGTGTTATTACTGTAGTCTCAAACTTTCTATATATGAATGTCAATGTTTGTGGTGGTTAAGCACACATTATTATTACCATATACAGATAAGTAGTTAATAGCTTTCATCTAAACCATTACGAAAAATCTAAACATCAATCCTTACGACGATAGCAAGAGCTATTGTGTTGCAGCCCAAACATCAAATTCTCAATAACATGTATAAGGAATATTTTGAATTCATCCGTGAGATTGGGTCACGGGTCACGTAGCCGAAGCAGGGCCGTCCTGTACAATTCGGAGGCCTGTGCAATATCCTAGCAGAGGCCCGCAATTCATACATTGTAGTATAAGCAAGAGCAACATAACATAGAACAAGAATTGAATATGTTGGTTAAAAATATGGATAGTTTTCACTTGAAAAACATCATTTTTAAGTGCTCCTGAAATGCAATCTTCAATGTTATGCACAAGACACGACTTATAACTTGCGAAACTAGATTGATGACCAAATAAAATGAAGCACTGATCGGTAATTCAAGTATACATTATATTTCCAAAAGGCGAAGGTAAAAGATGGTAGAGACCGACACCGACAGTGCGTCACTACGGTCCATGGCGACTGGCGAGACCGCGCGGGGAGAAGGGGGCACGGCCTCAGGTGCCGACCGGCAAGGGCGCAGCCGCGCAAGCCACAGAGTCGCCGGCCAATTAATTTTGGACGCGATGCAGTGTAAAGGGCATTCACACAATTTGTTGTGATGGGCCTGCTGCAGCTTTGCGGCCCATCTTTAAATAAGCATTTGTTTCGTGCAATGACCTGGCTCGGCCTGAAGCGAATCGATGCCCATCTAAAACCTGAGATCCATAGAGTACCTGGGCCAATTTGGAGGCCCTAGAATTTGGGGGGCCTATGTGGTCGCCCAGCCGGTGGATCCTATATGTAGGGCGGGCTATGGTTAAGCTTTGATAGAACAGTGTTTGAGATTCGTGCAATGGCTCAGATTCGCGCAGGTGGAGAAAGGGATGGCTGAGAAGCTGCCACGTGTCGCTCTCTGATTGGGACGGGTGGGAGGTGGGAGAAAAAGAAACGAATTTCAAACTTTAAACGCATTTTTCTCCTAAACTGTAAGTCCGTTTTCGAATTCGTTTGAACCTACGTGTTTGTTACAATTAATTCTACCAAATGAGATCCAATTTGAATATTTTTTGAATTTTTTAAATTTTTAAATTTTCTTCAACATTTTGAATTTACTGTGTCAACATTTTTTTTACACTACGTCAACATTTTAGATTTGCTATGTCAATAGTTTTAGCGAAAATGTTGACTCAGTTGTCTGAAAATGTTGACATAGGCTTACGAAAATATTGAAACTGGTGTTTGAAAATGTTGACAGTTACTTGATAGGCTAAGTTGCCTTAAGTGGGCTGAATTTGATGGGCTATTGGGCTGATCTACAAGTTGAATCCTGTAGGACGCCCTATGTATAGGAGGTCTCCGCCCAGCCCGCGCATGCTCGGCCCTCATTTATAGAAGAAACGCTTGACTGGTTTGCCAGTTAAGAGAACATGGGAGATTGAAGTTAAGAACAGCAGTGCGATACAATTAAGCCATCTCTGGCCAAAACCCAATGTTTGCAGAAGCTCCAAAAAGTACACCAACTGGCCGTGTGAAATGCTTTTGCAATATCCTTTTTCTTTCTGTTTCGAGTTCTTGAGGAGGTTTTCCGTGTATGTGAATCTGTCTTGGGTTGAATACATCTCTTCGTGACAAAAAGTGCTCTTGTTAGTTCCAACCTGTTTAGATGATCTAGGGGCATCTTTTGGTCATCAACTTTGCAAGTGTCTTTATTGCTATGCGATGTACTGTACTAGACTGACGGTAATCTGCATGCAAACTGTCTTCTTTAATTAGTAGGAGAGATACGTTTGCAGAATTACAGTGTTTTTTTTATCGCCAGAATTACAGTGTTGAACAGGTGAAGGTGGTCTCCCCTGAGAGGTTCTACATTTGATGCATAACATATATAGCTGCCAACAGATTCTCTTTAATCCATCGGGTCCATGGAGCTTTCTCGGATGGCGTCTTTGATCTCACCTTCTCCAAAGGGGTACTTCCAAGCTGAGAGATCAAGGCCAGCTGCTGAACGTCAAGAGAGCTGAATGATTTAGAGTTAAAATTATCTTCGGATTTAATTTCTTCCACATTTGGGATAACAAATGAGTGCGTATATAGTTTACATGCGCTTTCCTCCTGTCATTGCTAAACCCGTCGGAGTCGATAGCTTCGATCGGAGTATAATTATTCTTGTCCCACTAGTAGCTTTTAAAGGGAAGAGTTTCGATCGTGTTAACTCCTGGCCTCGAGCCATCACTCGGAATTTCTAGGCTTCTTGCTACCCTTCAGTGATGGGTTCTTGATCCTTGTCTTCTGAACCCTTCCAGGTCCAGACAGGTCGTTCCCTTGCCTTCAACGGCTGAAACTTTCTGATACAGAAGTTGATGGCGATTGCTGGACCAGTAACTGTAAGATCAATGAACCTAGAGCATGGTTCATAGGTTTTGGTGATTGATGTCAACATGGTCAATGGGACTAACAAGGTTTGCTAGTTTGCAAGATGTTTAATCTCATGGATGTAGTGACACACTATTGGAGTGCCAACACCTCAAAGGTTGCAAGGAAGTTGATAAAGAGGAGAAGTGAACATGAGTACTACTCTACGAGGTGACTACTACGCACATGAGGTAAGAGACAAGGTGAGTATGTCATGTGTTTCTCTTCTATGTATCATATACCTTGACATACTCTTAATCATCATGTTGGTTTTGCCTTATATCATATGCCATGATGATCTTGTCTATTACGTGATGTTGTTCTTGTCTTATATCCTATGCACATTATATGATGCTTCGGTCGGGTTGTCCTTTGTGACAACTAGATCATTGTGACTAACATCTTTGGATGTAGGAAAGGTGTTCATGCATATTCTTTAGGTCACATGAAGAAGCTTCATTGATGGATGACGGCAAGGATCAAGGACTTGATGGAGGTCGCGGTTGAGGAGATGGATCAAGGCTAAAGACATGCTAGATCCAAGCAAGTGTTGGCTTGGTGTAGATGTAGGCTTGAGTCCATAGGAACAACCGGACTATCAAGGGGGATCGAGTCGTTTCTCTTAGGTCACACTAGTGGTAGAGGTATGTGGATGCTCAAAGAGTCTCTCAGGCACTAGGGTGACAGCAGAGGAGAAGAAGAGCCAAGTGGACGAAGTTTGGAAGTAAGAATCAAAGAAATGATCAAGTTCAGCTTCAGCAGAGAAGACCAGACGGTACGGTCAAGGAGACCGTATGGTACGGTCTCTAATGAAGATCCAGACAGAGAAGACAAGGTTCTGGAAGCTGAGAAAATAGAGACCGGACTATAGACCGGACGGTACGGTCAAAGAGACCGTACGGTACGGTCCCTATTGGAAGAAGCAACAGAGAAGACAAAGTTTCTGTTGGAAATGAGGAAAGGAGACCGGACGGTACGGTCCTAGAGACCGGACAATACGGTCAGAATGAAGACCGGACAGTCCGGTCGTCTTTTGGCCATGAAGATGTCAGAATCTGGAGATCGACCCAAAAGGAAAGTTGTAGAGAATTTCAAGATCTTTCCATCGGTATATGGTACATCTCCATCGAAGTTCGGAGCTAGGAGTTATGCTCGAAATACAACAGACTGTCTGGAGGAGACCGTATGGTACGATCATGAGGACCGGACGGTACGGTCACCATATCGACATAAAGATGGCCGAATCTGAAGATCAGCCCAAAAGAAAAGTTGTGGGGAATTTCAAGAGCTTTCCATTGATATATGGTACACCTCCATCGGAGTTCGGAGCAAGGAGTTATCGCCGAAATACTGCATGCTGTCCACTGATGACCGTACTGTACGGTCAATTGTACGGTCTACACTGTGACTGGACACTTTCGGGGCAACGGCTAGTTTTTGAGTGGAGGGCTATAAATAGCTGGTTGCTTGATCCTTTGAGGAGCCTTTGGCCATTGTTATCAGTGGGGAAACACAGTGGGAGCCAAGAGGATGCAAGAGAAGCACATGGAGAGGCTTTAGAGAGAAATCTTGGTGCTTGAGAGAGAGGAGAAGCACATGGAGAAGATTTGGAGAAGAAAGCTTAGTGCTTGAGAGGGTTGAGAGCATCCATCCACCTCTAGGACTAGTGTGGTCATAGGGAGGCGGTCTTGGTTTGTTACCCTTGGTCTATGGCAAGGCCTAGACCGGTTAGGCGTCGGTGTTGAGCTTGCCAAAGAGAGTGTGGAAGCCGACACAAGTTTGTACACGGTCTTGGAGCTTCCCGTGCGAAAGAAGCATCACTAATGGAGCGCCCTTTGGCACGCATCAAGTGCGGAGCCTTACCTTCGGAGGAGTACCCGGGAGAAGCCCGGCGGGACATGCCCGCGATTTCACTCAAGAGCGGTGGATGGCCCAAGGAGGAGAGCATCGCCGGTGTGCGGCGGGGTGAAGCCCGTGACTTCACTCGAGGAGTGAAGCGTGCTCTTAGGGGACATCACCGGCTTAAAGGGTGAAGTGTGCTCTAGAGGGGATCGCCATCGAGCGGAGGGACGGGGTCGAGACTCCGACGGGAGTGACCCAACGTGGAGTAGGGGAAGGCACCATCCTTCCGAGACCACGGGAAAAATCGATGAGCAATCTCTTACTCTTACTCTCTACTACTTGCACTTACTATCTTGTTTATCTTATATGCATGTAGTAGACCTTGTGCTTATCATATGATTGCTTGATGATTGTTTCCGTGTGCTAGCTCTATGTTATCTCTAGTGATATGCGCTTTCCTTATGTGTACTTATTTGCTCATAGCTCATACACTTGCTTGATATCATCTAGTGATCTTGTTATGCTTTATGTTGTATCTATCTTGTCATGATCACTAGCTTGAGCTTCCCAATGTGCTACTTGTATGCATGCTAGTTTATGTTCTATCTTATCTTATACACTAGCATGCATAGGACTTGCTTGAGCTTCCGTTTGTGTTACCCTTATGCTTGCTAGAATGCTCGAGTGCCTCTACCTTATACACTAGCTTGTGTAGGACTTGTTGAGCTTATCTTGTATCATATGCTAGGTTGTTCTTCTATGCTCATGTATGCCTTGCTCCTAGCATGTACAAGTCCTAGCACATGGTTATCCTTGCTTGATCACTATCACATAGTGCACATGTACTCTCTAGTTATGTATCCTTTACTTGTGCAAATAGAAAGAGTAGCTAGAAGTGCAAAAAGTTTTAGTTCATGGTGTGCCCGATTCACCCCCCTCTCGGTCACACGATCCTTACAGTAACTCCAAATTCGGGTTTTTTCAGCTCAGCAATGGTCCTCGTCAAGACGTTTAATTCTGACGTCATATCTTTCTCTGGCTTACTCTTCCAGATTGCGTTTTTTTTGTAAATCGGAGCCTTGCCAATAAACTTAGGCAGAGCTGGTATGACGTTAGCGCAGTAAAACCACTCATGGTGCCAGCTTTTGTTGGAGGTCCTCAACTCGTAATCGAAGAATTTGTCTTTCCTGCGAAGTTGAATCCCGGCTCCTCCAACGGTAGCCGGGTTGTCAGCCGATGGATGCGGCTTCAAGAAAAACAAGTGCCTAAACAGGTCAAAATGGGGCTATATCCCCAGATACACCTCGCACAATGTCACGAACATCGACAACTGGAAGATTCCATTCGGATTCAGGTGGCATAACTCAATGCCATAGAAGTAAAGCAGTGATCTCAAGAATCTGCTCGTCGGCAACCCTAATCCGCGGCGGAAGAAAGATTCAAATACAACTGTTTCACCTGGACCAGGGGATGGGTAGATTTCGCCATCAGCCGCTCTCCATCCAATTATCTCCTTCGGCGGAAGCAGGCCTAAATCCACCAAAGCTTGGAGTCGGGCATCCGTGGTGATGGATCTTGGCCACGCGACCGCGACTTCTTCGTCGGTGGCAACTTCTGCACCTGTGCCTCCGGCGGCCACGACCATCGCCTCCGCAGCCCCTGCCTCCTGCTCCTCAACATCATTTCCCCCACCTGAACTACTTGCGTCGGCGATCGGAGCAGCGATGAACTTCACGCGAGCCATCTCAGCACTCTCTGAGGATTGATTTGACGGTGGTGAGTGAGGGATTTGAGGATCGAGATGTGAACGCGGAGTGCAATGGTTCAACGGCGGCGAGGAAGTTTGTTTTATTTCCAAACTGAACGCGCCTCGACGGCTGCGATTTATCCTCTCTCGCCTTTACGGCTCAGATTTGCTTAATCGTTTTGGCTTCCACGATACGGAACCCTATTAGGGTTTCCGTGCGCGGGCAAACTGGCGCCTCTGCAACTACTCGGGCGCGACTACTCGGCCAGTCGATGCCTTTGACTCGGCTGACATCCACAAGCAACATTCAGTTGGAAAACGATATTCTTTAGCAGACATAATTGCTGGAGTCTCTTATTCCACTGAAACAGAATGAGCTACAATGCAAGACACACTGATGCAGAACTATAGCACGAATACAAGGATAAGACACAAGATGCAGACTTGAGACCCCTCTTCGGGCACCATCAGCAGCAGATCTTCTCCGGATCTGGGCGCCTGGCGTCGATTCAACACTTCCTCGCGGATTCAGCCCCCGTGACGGCTCCTAGTGCGGTCCGCCACACGGGAAGGCTTTGTCCAGGCGGTCGTGGCGACCGGCGGCCACCTTCGACGATTCTCACCATCTTCCTCATCAGATGAGGTGATGACGATGAGCTCAGGCAGGGCAGATGGCCCTCCTCCTGTATGCTTGCCATTTTGAGTAGGCCAATCGCATGGCGACTTGGCCGCGCGAGTCGTAGAGACTAAAGATGGCAACGGGCAGAGAATGCCCGCGTGCCCGCGGGCATAAAACCCATTGGGCACGGATTCGGGCAGCAGTCTGTGCCCACGGGCACGGATTCGGGTAGCAGTCTGTGCCCAACGGGCATTTCTTAACGGGCATACAGAATCCTTGCCCGTGTCCGCGTATCCGTATGCCCGATAAAATGACCTGACATGTGGGCCCAATGTAGTTTGATATATAAACTCAGCTCTCAGGGTAGGGTTTCATTCCCTCCCGGCCTCCTTCCAAATCAGCCGCCGCCGCCTCCACCCCTCCCAAATCCCGCGCCTCCCCTTCCACATCCCGCCGCCACCCCCTGCCCTACACATCCCGCGCCGCCTCCCCTCCTCTCGTCGCCGCCGGGAAGAAGGACCTCCATATGATGCGGATCCCTCGCTTCACCCTGCTCCCCGCGTGAGCTCGCACGACGACGAGCGCGAGCTGCGCTGGGACGGCGCGAGCTGACCGGCGGCTGCACGAGCGGACGAGCTGCAGGACGACGAGCGCGCCTGCGTGAGGGGGCTGCACGGGGGCGAGCACGGCTCCTTCCCCTGCGCCATCCCCTTCCTGGCTTCCTCGCCTCGGCTTCCTCAAGTGCAGCCCCATTCTCCCTTCCCCGGAGCAGCGCCGGCGACTCCGATCTCCCCTTCCTCGGCTCCTCCCATCCCAGCTCCTCCCCATCTAGCCAAAAGGACCCCCGCGTGCTCGGCATCGGCTGGCCGCTGCTCCCCCGCGCCGGCAGCCTGGCCGCGCCTTGACGCCGCCGATTTGCGTCGCAGACACACGGGCATGCCCGGGGGCACCAACTATCCGCGGGCAACGGGCACGGGCAGCCTTTCCTGCCCGTTGCGGGCAACGGGCACGGGCGCGGGCAAGGAATTTAGCTCGCGGGCACGGGCACAGCTAGCCCCTATCCGCGGGCATTTTGCCCGTTGCCATCTTTAGTAGAGACGTAGACCCGCACTGACGGTGGATTCCCTTACTTGTGGATTCCCTTCACGTTACATGGGCGAGTAACCCGGCGCGCGCGGTGCATGGAATTGGTGCGAGGCACGTGAATGTAACGCAGCACAGGTGCATGCAGCGCCTCGGCATCGTCCGATATTGGTAGGCACGTCACAGCAGCGCTTGGGATCGATGGAGGGCGGGCCGGGCCGGGCACGAGCACGACGAACGCGAGGCGGGTGTGGGACGGGGGGTCGGTCACACATATTTGAAACTTTCACACAGTACTCATCGATCGTCGCAAAATTAAGTACATGCCGTGTAGCTCTTCCCCTCATTCCCTGCGTTACGTTGTATCTGTCTCTTTCCATCTCCAATTGTAGGGATTTTTTATATACAGCTAGCTCATTTAATTATTTTCCTTTTACCGTTTTTAACCAAAAGGAACTTTCCTCGGGCCAAATCTGCTGTGAAATATCTAAAGCTTTTACAGAATGTATGTGTGGACAGATTAATGTCAATAAAACTACTTGATTAATTTCAGTTTGTGTAATGAACCATAACGCCGAGTGATCACCAGAACTTGCCGCGAAATTTCCGCTGCTCTCGATCAGGAAAGCCGTACCGACTTCCCAAGGCCCAAAACATGCATCCAGTTTCAGGTCCCAATCGTCATCAGACGGAGTGCTTTCTGGGCTTGATAAATCGGGCCTCCTCACTTGAACGTGTGTTCCCTCAAAAAAAAGAGAAAAAAGCATTTGCCCATGGCGACCAACTCAAGCTCGTTCCCACAGGTGGAGATGCCTTCGCCTCCTTCCCCTCCGTCCGACAGCAACAACGTTGTCTGCGAATGCATCTGCCCCGCCGCCGTGTGTGCACCGCCGCCGCCGCCGTTGATCACGGCGGGTCAATGGAAAGCCGGCTTCGTCGGTGGGGGCGTAGTACTGGCACTCATAGCTGCTGCGCTGCTCATACGCCGCTGGCTGCTCAACAGAATCAATGCAAGAGTTAGAGCTCAAGCGAACGCCCTGGCGCGCGACCTCTACAACAAGCCGACCCGACGTGGAGTTCCATCAGGCCTTGCTCGCCGACGGCGAGCAACGGCGGCAGCTCGTCGTGCCGGAAAAAAGGTCAACCGGGCGATTCCAGATGACGCGCATGTCGTCATTGTCATGCTGGCGGACGGCGATCGCGCGGCGACACCGGTCGTAACTTGTCGCCCGACGAAGATGAGGAAGATTTGGTGGCGGCGGCCGGTTGCGCCCGCGCGGCGGCGTGCTTTCTTCTGGGCGGTGGCGGCCCTGGCGGGTGAGTGTCCTAGTCGTAACGCGAGATGATCGAGCAGCTCGATCTGTTCGTCTAGAGTTTCATAAAGCTGGCGGGTGATGCCAAAGTATTGCTGCTTTTGACGTTCCAGGGAAACGAAGAGCGGGGACGACGCTGTTTCGACTACCAAGGGGACCGACGATCTCAAGTTCGTCGACACGAGGGTGCACCATAAGGTCCGTGCTCAACCTTAAACTGTCTCCGTTTCACTTCTTTGGAAACGATGAGATACGATCAAGTGATTTGGAAAGTGAGAATTTTCGGTCGGAAAGTTGAGCGTGTAATTCTGACACTGTTTTAACTTATGCTCACCTTCACCTCGTTGGAAACGAAGAGATAGGATTAAGCTATTTAGAAAGTGAGAATTTTCGGCCGGAAACGTTGAGCATGTAGTTTTGTCACTATGTTTTAAATCATTCTCAGCTTCATTTCTTGGAAACGAAGAAGTAGGATTAAGTGATTTAGAAAGTTGAGAATAGCTGTTGGAAGCAAAAATAAAAAATGGAAATGAAAACCCTTCACACACCCTTCGCGTCCAATCTCTTTCCCCCGACTCACCTCCTGCTCCTCCCAGTCCCAGCCTCTTTCCCCCCCGGTCAATCCTAATCTGCTTGAACTCAATGGGGCGGCGGCGCTGGCCCCCGTGCCGGCCTGGGCGCTCGGTCGGCGACGGGGGCTTCGGTACTGACCTGGGCGCGCGAGGCCGAGCGGATCTGCGCGCGCCGTCGGTGTGTGGCTTCTGGTCGCGAGGGCAGCGCGGTCGTGCGCTGGACCGGGACGGCGCCTGTGGGTTCTTCCTGTGCGCGTTCACTGCGCTCGGGTCCCGGTGCTGCAGCACGCCGTGGCTCGCGAGGCCCGGCGGCTCGGCCCGAGGAGGGCAGAGCGAACGCCATGGCGCGTCACGGTGCGGTTATCGTGGAAATTATGCTGTCTGCGTGTTTTTGTTGAAATTCTACCAATAGTACTGTCATAATTCTTCCAGTTTCTGCCATGTCTGTAAAATTTTAGTTATATTTCTGGCAAAAATTGCAATGCCGTATGATGTGTTGACTCTATTGTGTTTAGCTCAGCTGCATCCTGCCTTAAATCCGTAAAATGAAAACTGTAACCGCTGGTTTACCACTGTCTATGTGTACCTTTAGAGCTAGTATTAGAGGAGCATAAACATTGATAATATCTTATTCATGCTCCATCCGGATTAAAGCTTGTTTAGATTCCTTTCTGTTTCTGAACTGAAACGTCACTGGCTTCAGGGGTCTTGTTCAGATTGTGTCAAGTACTGTGATATCCGTTGTTATGACTGCTGACATTGTGATATCCGTATGATGTTTTATGCAGGAAGTAGAATATCTCAAGAAGCTCGCAAACAAATACCCTCTTGGACCTGTTCCTTACAAGGCAGGTGAGGAACTCACCATTTTCTATTTATTAATTAGTTGGCATTTCATAAAGTATTCATCGTATTCGCAAACCGAATGTTTGACTGTATTTACTCTATTCTCCGTAGTTACTTTTTCCTTAGAAGTTTTTGGCCTTACAAGTTTTTTTTTTGTTGTGCATTTCATACAAAAGCTTCCTCTTCTGAACTTGGACATGTATTGGATTATATATGGAGCTATGTTGCAAAAAATTCTGATAACATCAGCTACTTAAGGGAAGCCATTGATGCTCTTATGAACCATATGCAGGTATGAGTTGAAAAATTAGCTCAGTACAGAAGCTACTTTAGCAATGAAAATTGTTGAATCATGAAACAAACAAATAGCACCTGCATTTTCAGGAACCAAACAGTACGAAGACAAGCCCCCCTACCTTACCAGCAGTTTCAGTGAACAACATCAGCATAAGTAAGGATACATTAGAAAGAATATCTGACCCAGAAGAGTATATCCATGATGATGTAAGTCTGGTGTTTTGAGATTTTTTGTCCTATTCAGGTACATATCAGAAAACACTAACCAAGGTTTTTATGTCACAGATTATCGACGCAAGCATCTTCATTCTGAAATATAACAACAAAGATGATACACGGACAGATGGAAGAGTTTTTGTGGAGAATACGTACACATGTCAAATTCTTCATAAGTTAGGAAAATTTAACTACAAGATGGGAGGTCCCGAAAAAGAGGAGCACAGGCAACATGGAGTCGAGTACCTGAAGCATGACATGGTAAATTTGCAATGTCTTGATAAACACTTGATTCTCAGTTCTGTATACCTGAATTGCTCCATGTCACCATGCCAGCATGTGCTTACTTCAAAGTATCCATATATTCAATGCAGGTTTTCCTTCCCATCAATCGGGATCGTAATCACTGGTACCTAGCGGTAATAAATACAAAGAAACAGGAGATCCAGGTGCTTGACTCCCTTGGAAAACCGCGAAAGAAGCGCAAAGAATTGACCTACACGGTAAAAATTGTTCTTATGTGTTACAAATTGAAGAAATTGAACAGTGCCTTTTTATTTCTTAAATAACTCCATGATGCAATCTAATAGTTGTTATTTCTCGTAGCTTAAAGGAATTGAACAGTGCCTTTACCTTGCCAGCAACGAAGTACACACTACTAACTGGTTAGCTTACAATGTTTCCTCATGGAGTGTTTCAGAAATAAACAACATTCCCCGGCAAAAAGACAGGTAAATGAGACTTCATATTCTGTGTTTTTTTGTAATCTTTTTGTCAATAACAGTGTAGGACCGACAGCTGATTACGTAATACTTGTCATTCAGTTCATCTTGTGGCCTTTTTCTCATCAAATACATTGAATATTGGACTGGTGAAAAATTGATGAGTTCATTTGAACAGGTATGACCATGTGTTTTTTTATTTTATTCACGCCTGGTAACTTAATAATCTGGCAAGGGGGCACTTCAACATGGATTTATTCTAAGAATCTGCTGCCATTTTTTTATTTCCTTGTAAACTACGCTTTCCTAATTTTAACTTGCTTACTTTTGTCCTTTACATGCAGTCTGAAATAGACATTTTTAGATCTGAAATAGGAACCGAGCTAATTACAAATCCTCTGAACAAGATGGGGAAGGAAATCGCCATTCTGGAATTTTCTGGGAATGAGAAATGTCCCAAAGTAGACCATAGCAAGACCAACATTCAGCCAGACCAGGGCTCCAATGCTGGTTTGGTGGTTCAGGTTTCTGCAGAAGCCTCTGTTTCCAACACTCCATCAGCTACACACCTCTTCAGTCCGGGTCTGGGTCAGGCAACAGAGGTTGATGTCGACAGAGCTGAACAAGTTAACCATGAGTTCGTTGCTCAACAGGTTGATCAGTTTGTGGCAGCTTTACCACAGAACAATCCCCACATGCAGCAACAACATCAACCTGATCAGGCTTCTAATGTTGGTTCAGTGATCATGCAGCAGAACACTACTTCTGGTTCAGATGCTTTCTCCCAAGGAAAGGATCAACAGAGGCAGCTCAACCTGAATCTGAATGAAACTGCTGTTCGTAGTGAAGAGGACCACAGTGCACAAGTCCAATGACGATGGCTGTTCAGCAAGTGGCCAAGAACAACAATGTGACAGGAACTCCTTCGAGCAATGCTCCTGGACAGATTATAGGCCCAATTGCTCTCTCTCTCCTGCAGTCCCAGCACAGGCAGCTGACAACTCAGTGAAGATGATACCCATGCTAATGCTCAACAAGCTCCAGCAGCTTCTCAATTCCAGCCAGGTCACTGTTCAGTCAACAATTGACTGCTCAGATGGAAACCCCACAATGATTCACATTAAGCTCTCTCTTGCTGATGGTACCTCACACTCCCTTGCTTTGCTTGGCAAAAAAGCCTCTCCTGTTGCTCCAATCAATTACCAGTTCATGAGGTTTGAAGTGCCAAGGTAGCTAACACTTGAGGCACCAGTGTTCACAATCAACAACCAGCTGATCAGAAAGGTGTCCATCAGAAGGAGGTTGAACAGAGAGGCAGTTATGTCTGCAAGCACTGTGTTTCCAGATGTGGAGCCTGGATTCATCACCTCAGCAAGAACTCCAGTCAGGAAAGTGTTCTCTAAGAAACGTGTCTTCAACCAAACCCCAACTTCTGATGAATTGCTGCGAAGGAGCAAGAAAGCCAAGGACAAACCAGTGATCAAGGGTGCATCCACTGGCCCAATCACACAAAGCGGGGCAAAGAGCAGGAGCCTGTCTTCGTCTAAGTCCAACAAGCGTAAAGTCTTATATCCTACCTTCTCACCAATTGAATTTCCGGGCTTAGTTGATATTGACAATGCTAAAGAGCCTGATATGGCTTACCCGGCTATTTCCATTGGTGAGGTGCAGAAGGTGGCCGTGGAGAGGTGCGGGCTGCTTCCTACAGGGTGACCCCAGAGCTGCTGCTGGCTATCAGAACTGAGGACCAGCAGGAGAAGGCAGGCAGCAGCAGCACAAACCAGATTTTAACCCATGGATATTACAACCTGTTTAGTTAGCTATAACAGGGTATAAAACCTGTTTGGAGGTCCTGCAATCATGGAACCTTGGTCTATGGCTGTGCATTTTGCTGTAGTTTCTTGGAGGTCGATGACTTAGACAGTATAGTTTGTTGTCGGATGATGAACAGACCTTGGGTCAGGATAGCTCTGAATCCCGCAGGAACTGATTCTGTGTTTGGTGCCGCCTTGCAGGTTAGTCTATATCTATGACAATATGTATCATTGTGACCTGGGTTGCTTTATATGTATGATTCGGATTCTCTATTGCTATGAGCCTATGACTGCTGCTGGGAGGGTGGATGATTTGACCTGGGTTGCTATATACTGTCAGAATTGCTACAGTCGTACTTGCTTTGTTCTTTATGCTAACTATATAGAAGTTTATTGGTCTCTTTGTTTGATTTTTTTATGTGCTTTAAATAGCTACTGGAAATTGCTTCCTGATCTTTGGAGACTTCAACCTTTACATATCTATGGAGGATAGAAACAAACCTGGAGGAAACATGAATGTCATTCTCATGTTCCACGAAATTATCAGCACCATTGGACTGCTGGAAATCCCTTTAAAAGGCAGAAAGTATACATGGAGCAATATGCAAGATGATCCCCTTCTAGAGTAGATTGACTTGTGATTTTCCTCACCCAACTATACTTCAGATTTTCCAAACACTCTTTGGCTGCCAATGGCCAAGCCATTATGATTATGTACCCTGCAAAGTTCAAATTGGTACCTCTATTCGTAAGGTACAAATTTTCAGATTTGAAAACTTTTGGGTTGACATGCCAGGGGTTTATGAAGTTGTTCAAAATGTGTGGAATATGAATGTTAGAGCAACAAATAGTGGTACACCTGGTCTTTCTGCCGTATTTCTCTTCTACTTAGTAACTTAAACAAAAAACTTCTTCCATAGGTTTCGGTAAAGTTTTCTAATGAATAATCTTTAAAAAAATAGATAAATGATACCCTTGGTGCAAGTCACGCAATTTGTTTATTGATTCAGAAGTATCAAAACATTGTTGTTACAAAAGTGGAAATGAAACAAAAGAAAAGTTACAAAAGAAACCCGGTCAGCTAGGAACATGCTAAAATGAAGTCGAAAAAACCGCAATTGGCAAATTATAAAAGAAAAAAAAATCAACATGGGTGATCAAGTCTAATTCACATTTCCCTTTGAAGCAATCGGCGGAGGCGAATCTAATTAGCATTTGGGAAGATCAGAGGGCGGGGGGAGCAACTTCTGGTGCGGGAGCCTGCCGTCGAGCACCTCCCATGCCATTCTGAGGCCCCACGTTGTGTGCACTTCCAAATGGCAATGCATGAACCATACACCTGCGCGCATTTCGTTAGTCGAGCACATTTGTCAGACATTTGTTTCCTGCGTCATTGATCAGGTTTCGTTATGTCCGTACCTGGGTTGTCTGCACGGAACCGGATGGCGACCCAGCCGCCGGACGGCACGCCGACGGTGTTGCGCTCGACGGGGTCGACGAGGTTGAAGCTGGCCGGGTCGTTGACGGGGTCGTAGTTGCCGTACCCTTGCCCGACCACGAAGAAGTTGAATCCGTGCAGGTGCAGCGGGTGGCTCTCGGCGCCGAGGATGCTGGTGTCCTGCATCACCAGCTCCACCGACGCGTTGAACGGCACGACCGTGAGCTTGGTCCCCGTGGCCACGTTGGTGTTGTTGGGCGGCGTCCCCGTGTAGTTGAACGGCACCAGCGGCGCGGCCGGAAAATCCGACTCGTAGACGCCGCTGGACAGGCCGGTGTAGTGCGAGTGCAGGAGCGCCCGGGTCGGGAGCACGAAGGAGACGTTGTTCACGGCGGCCGCGAACTGCGTCGTGTTCGTGGGGCCCTGGCACGTCGACGCGTTCCCGGGGCACGGCAGCGTGCCCAGCCCCACCGTGAAGAAGAACCGCTTGTCCACGGACCGCGGCACGGCCGCCGGGTACTGCGCCGTCGCCAGGCTCCGGAGCTTGGCCGTGAAGTTGCCGACGAAGCTGGTGTCGTTCATCTTCGGCAGGGCCGGCTTGAGCAGCGGCAGCGCCTTGTTGAAGCTCGCCGACGACGAGGGCGCCTCGGGGCACTGGTACTCGAGGATGCCGGCGACGGTGGTGTTGTCGAAGGTGCCCGGCCTGGTGGTGGAGTAGGGCAGCGCGGACATGTAGAAGTTGGCGCCGGGGCTCCACGGCTTGGTCTTGAGCAGCACGTTGGTGGTTTGCCCCGGGGCGATCACCAGGGTGTCCACGGTGAAGGGCTTCACGTACACGGCGTCCACCTCCACCACGGTCAGCGTGTGGTTGGCGATGGAGAAGAAGAGCTCGCCGTTGAGGGCCGCGTTGATCAGGCGCAGCATGTACGTCTTGCCAGGTTTCACCTTCAGCTTGAACGTGTCTGCGCGGGCGTGCGTGTCAGCGTGTCATGCATGCAGCAGGCCACACACAGAGTCGTTAAGTTTTGATGCTGACATGAGCGAATAGAAAGCGCAACAATCTCGAGGCGTAACGAGGATTTGTTTTTATTTTATTATTTTGGGGCGGATAGTGCAAGTAAGATTTTGTTAGTGGTACGTAACACCAAATGTGTTAGGTCATAAGTACATCTTCGATCCCATGACACCGAACGTGTGCATTAACGCAGGCTAACAACTAATCCATGATCCCGTTTCGAGAAAGACTTTGAATCTTCTCACCTTTGGTGATTTTGATCAGCCAACCCTCGTGAAAACGAACTCTCCCTCCCTCATATGGTTCATTTGAAAGCTTAGTCGTGTGTGCATGGAAAAAGAAAATAGATCGACCATAAAACCTCAAACTTCTCGCCCAGCACCGAAACTCTCGCAGGCAACCCCTGTTCTTTTTCCTTTATGTACGTGTAAATTCCCTGGGAACAGTACCTTTGGCAGAGCAGTTGTAGAGCGGTCCTGGCAATCCGTTGATGGTGTAAGCGTCAGAGACGTTAGGGGCACCGCCGGTCTTCGTCGCCTGGGTGATGATCGTCTCCGTGTCCGCCTTCCACCACTCACCTACCACCGAAAACGAACCCAATTTCGTGACCACGGCCGTGCATAAAAATATTACTAGCACCAACAACAAATACCACCCAAGACGATCATTTTCTCTCTTTGCGTTCAGCCGTTCACGTCGACCGGCCTGGCCGCCACGACACTCACCGAAGATGACGGGGACTTCCTTGTCCGGCGCCGGGAACGGGTATGGCACGCCGAGCTTGGGGAGGATGACGAAGGCGCCGTAGACGGTGGCGCGCAGCCAGGAGATGTGCGCGTGCCACCACAGCGTGCCGCGCTGCCCGGTGATGGTGAAGTTGTAGACGTAGCTCTGACCTTTCTGGATCGGGCACTGCGTGATGTATGCCGGCCCGTCCGCCCACCCCGTCCGCAGCTGCCGGATGCCGTGCCTGTCGACATCAGAAACCACGCATCGGCGGCGAGCGTGTTCATCGTCAAATAGTTCAGTGCACCACGGGCAGATCGAAGTCGTGAAAATGTCTAAATTTGGCGGGTGCTGTACCGCAAAGTGCAAACTTGAAGGCTAAAAATGGAGTGGTTGCACCAACGCGACGCGCGCATTTTTGACTTACCAGTGGATCGAGATGTTGTGCTTGACGTGGTTGGTCACGCGGACGACGACGCGGTCGCCTTCCCTCGCGACGAGCTGGGGGCCGGGGAACTGCCCGTTCACAGTGATGATGCTCTTGCTGCCGCACAGCCGTGTCACGTTCGCCATTGTCACCTGCAAGCAAGTTCATCAAGAGCCGTGAGAAACCAATTGACGTGCGGGCATTCATGTATACATGCACACGCGCAATGCAGCTGGCAGTAGCTAGCTGCTTGATGGACAATGTACTAGTACTAGCTAGTGGACCTACATTGAAGTCGTAGTGCCTCGTGATGCCTTGCGCTTGGATGATGGAGGAGAGGAGCATTACTGCTGCCATGAGGAGAGAGCATGGAAGAGCAGAGGAGGCAGCCATGGCCGCGTGCAGGTTTCTAGGCTCTGAGCAGCTATCAGCTGGAGCTGTACTCTCGAGCTCTAGAGACCGAGTAGGGGGACCCGCGGTGCTCAAAGATGGAACGTATGTGTTGGGACAAGCGCTAGAGGTTCCATTCCATATATAGGAGGAGATGGCGCGAGCAAGTGTATGGCAACTACCACCGCCATTTCTTTGTGGTTTCGACGTTCTGCAGCTTGGCCGGCACTATTAGTTTGGTGATTCGGTAGATGAACGATCAAGGCCGGGCAGGCCAGCTGCCGGCTCGAACTAGCTGGAGTGCTCTAGCTTTAGAGTGCGGCCAAAGTATGCGGCAACCATCTCTCTTTTGACCATGCACTCGATCGCCGATAGTTTAATTTTGCATGCGTAGCCACGTAGCTTTCGGGCCTAACTGAAAGGTAAACTGCGCTCAGCTGTGAAAAAACAAACTAAATTTTATCGGTAGTGATAAAGGGAAGGATTGGTGTTTACCGAGTTGTTCCCAGTCATCAGTGACAACCTTGTCGCGCACAATTGTTCCCCCGATCAAAGGGCTTGTACGGCACACATGTTCCTAAGAAGATCTTGTCCTACACTTAATTTGACATTTTTGATAAATTAATGATGATGATGGATGATTGGTCCCTGATGAGCCAGTATACTTGCAAGTTCTGGACCCTCAGCGGCATAGTAAAAGAGATCACGTGTCGAAATCTGCAACTAGTACTGTTCTTCAGAAGCGAATGCGAAATATATATAGCTTCATGAGCGGAGAAAATTTACTTGATATCCATAGGACATGGACATTTAAACCGGCAAAATTTAAATCCATCAACAGGCTTCGGTGTTACAAAACTGTTCACCTGAGGGGAATAATTGTCTTCTAGATACTTTGTATAAATGTTACCTTCCTAGTTAGGTTGTGCAGCTTAATCAAAAAACATCACATATATATGATATGCATGATGCACGCGGGCCACGGCTACCAATTTCTTGAAAGCGAGAATTTGGCTTCCCTGCTGCATCGATTGAAAATAAATACGTTCGTCGCTGTCACCAACATAGTACGTAGCCTCCCTCCTACATTCCCACTTCTCCAAGTCCAGAAATCGTTCGTAATCCTTGACGCATGTTTTCACCAACGGCACTGTGAACCTAGGAATTGTAGGAGTAGTATATGTTTAACAATTGATATATGCGTGATCACTTGCCATGGATCGCAAGACACGCATCCAGTTGGTGCTACCTGCATGGTTGGTGTCCTAGCGTATGTGTGTTCTTTCCTTCTACAATTCCCAACGGGGAGAAGGATGCTTGACCCAACCCTGATGAGGGATGCAACGATTCCCTTCACATACTTTATTGACTGGAAAAGAAGGAATGCCGCCGACCAACAGTAACATGTCAAATGACATCCCAAACTATACTTGCTCTTGCGACTCCCCACCTGAGGCAGTTCGGTCCCTTTTGCTTAAAAATGTCGTAAGTAGCTGTTTGAATTGGTTGTTGCTACACGAGAAAAAAAATGTTAATTAATCAGTTTATTATGAGATACACAATAAACATATATAGCTTTCGATGCTTTCTGCTTATATCTCAAAAATATATCTTGAAAAGTTCAACATTTTAACCAAAAAGAGTTCAGTCTGTGTCAATGTGCAGCATTTTTTGTTTCCCGAAAGACCTCAATTCTGTAAGCGGAGGATACAAATTGAGGTAGAAATAATCCCGTAGCCCAAAACATAGAGTTTTGTAGGTTTTGAGAAAAATAAATTATATGCATATTTAGTTTGCAAGAGTTGTATGAATTTCGTACTGCTTTGGTATGATGGGTTTTTTTTTTTGCGAATTTTGCGAACAAGATATGAAATCATCAATACATCAATACAATGTGGTAGACATACAATAAATGCTCCTCTAAAGACATCAATACATTTGATAATTTCTAATGCCCGGCTATTGCCCACCCATATGAAATAAACAAATCATTTCTTTGCCATCTCTCCATCGTCCTCTCTCTTTATAGGCCCATATCACGCCCAACGCAAATCGCAATGAATAGTAGTAAAATTGGGAAGTATTGTTTATTGCCATTTACAACTTAATTAGTAAGTTTGTTCCTCTGATTATCTGCTAAAGCTCGTCAGTGTCAGCACTTGTGCGTGGCTAAGAAGACAAAATTGGGGAGCAAATATTCGGTGATTCATAAATTTCAATAATACTGTAGTGAGACCCTATGTACATAAAACCGGTTGATTAGGACCAACTCTGCCATTGAAAAAAATTCCACGCCTACAATTTTTATATTTTGCCTTGCCATCATCCATAGAAAATCATAAATGATATTTTTTAGATAATGGAAACTGATCAAGTTCCTGGCCTCTGCACAGCACGCAGCCCGGTTTTTGTTTTGTTTTTGACAATTATTACAAAAATGATAACAATCGACAGATTGACAAGAAGAGCTTAAAAGAAATCAAATCAAACTACGGAGGACCGAGTCTATTATTAAATCTCCACCCGTGAGAGGCATAAAGCTCCAATGCAGCGACCTCTAATGCTGCACTCACTCCACGAACGTGGTCACGGACCTCCTCAGGCTGCAGCAGCGCCCAGTACCGCAGCCAATAAGCTCCCCTGAAAAGTGCCTGCATATACGATGTATATTTAACATTATCAAAACAAATTTCATTCCTACATCGTCATATAGCCCAGCACATGGCAGCCACACCTACTAGGATAATTTTACGCTTGTCTGAGTTAATATGAGCAAGCCAGTCTCCCGCAATATGACTTAAAGATCTAGGTTGGCTAAGCCCTGTAGCTGTTTGAACTACTCTCCAGATGGAAGCATGATGACAGTCAAAGAACAAGTGTTGGATTGTCTCATTAAGATTACAGAAACAACACTTTTGGCTCCCCAACCAGTTACGCTTAGCTAGGTTGTCTTTGGTTAAAATGACACCCTTCACCATATACCAAAGGAAAATTTTTATCTTTACGGGTAGCTTCAACTTCCAAATTAGCTTATGACGGAACGGAGTGCCTCGGTTCATTAGGTAAGCATACATAGACTGAGTCGTAAATTTACCAGATCTACGTAGTTTCCATGACACTGTATCACATTCATCAGTTAATCTAGAAGTCAAAAATTTAGCTATAAGGTCATTATATTCTGTGAGTTTAATCCTAATCAAAGTACGCCTAAAGGAAATTATACGGCGCACCACCAATAACCCGAGCAACTGTATCATTGTGGTTATAAGATACATGAAATAGATTAGAATGTAGCTCACAGAACGGCCTAGTTCCACACCATGTATCTTCCTAAAATCTAATTTGGGAGCCATCTTTAACATTGAAAGATATACATGATAAGAACTCGTCTTTGACCTTTAGAAGGCCCCTCCAAAAGTGAGAGTAACCTTGTTTGATCCCGACCTGTGACAAAGTCTTGGAACCTAGATATTTATTCCGTATTAATGATTGCCACATGCCGTCCTCATTAAGCAATTTGAATAACCACTTGCTTAATAGACATTTATTCTGGATCTCAAGATCAATGATACCTAGGCCTCCTTGGTCCTTAGGGCGACATAAGAGATCCCATCTGGCCAGGCGGTACTTGTTAGTATTGTTACCACCTTGCCAGTAGAATCTGGACCTAGAGAAATTCAGTTTGGTGAGGACCCCTTTCGGGATTTCAAAGAAATACATCATGAACATTGGAAGACTGCTGAGAACCGAGTTCAACAGAGTTAAACGTCCTCCATAAGAGAGGTGTTTGGCCTTCCAGCAGTTTAATTTCCTTTCGAATCTTTCCTCTATCATTTTCCAATCACTATTGGAGAGTTTTCTATGGTGCATTAGGATACCCAGGTATCGAAACGGGAATTCCCCCACATTGCAACCAAATAACTCCATATAGTCATCTTCAAATGCAGCAGCCTCGCCATAACAAAATAGCTCACTCTTGTGGAAGTTTATTTTTAGACCCGATAATTGTTCAAAGGCGGTAAGCAATAGTTTCATGTTCTTCGCCTTTTCAAGATCATGGTTCATAAACAAAATGGTATCGTCTGCATATTGTAAAATAGACAAACCATCGTCCACAAGATGGGGTATAATGCCACTAATTTGTCCATCATCTTTTGCTCTTTTAATGAGCACCGCCAGCATGTCGGCGACTATGTTGAACAAAATAGGTGACATAGGGTCTCCTTGACGCAGACCCTTCTTCGTTTGGAAGTAATGGCCAATATCATCATTAACTTTGATACCGACACTACCACCTTCAACGAATTTCTCTATCCATCGGCACCATTTTGGAGAAAACCCTTTCATACGAAGGGCTTGCTGAAGAAAAGACCACTTGACTTTGTCGTAAGCCTTTTCGAAGTCAATTTTAAACAGGACTCCATTCAACTTTTTAGTATGAAGTTCATGAATAGTCTCGTGCAAGACTACCACTCCCTCCATAATGTTCCTCCCCGGAATAAATGCCGTTTGTGAAGGTTGTACTACCGACCCTGCCGTTCGTGCCAACTTTAGTAAAAATTTTAAAGCTGACATTTAGCACACATATAGGTCAATATTGTTGAATTTGCTTCGCGTCATTTGTTTTTGGTAACAGGGTAATTATACCAAAATTTAAACTGTAGAGCGGAAGCTTTTCTTCGTGAAAGTCTTTAAAAAGGGCGAGTAAGTCCCCTTTAATGACTTCCCAAAAAACCTGGTAAAACTCAGCTGGAAATCCATCCGGCCCAGGAGACTTATTATGTTCCATTTGGAACACTGCCTCCTTAACCTCCTTCTCAGTAAAGGGTGCCGTGAGGATCTCATTTTCTAGCGATGTTACCTGGTTAATATCTTGTATTTGGTCTTCCCTGAGAGATATGTTGCTCGCCTCAGAGGGTCCAAACAAGCTTTTATAATAGCTTGTTATATAGGACTTCAATTCTTCATCACCAACAATAACAACATTTTCTTGTTCTAACTTGAAAATGTGTTGCTTGCGGTGCCTGCCGTTAGCCACTAGATGGAAAAATTTGGTGTTGTTATCACCTTCCAATAAAGTAGTGACCTTGGCACGTTCGTACCATTTAATCTCTTTCTCCCTCAGTAAAGTTGCTAATCTTTCCCTGAGGTACAACTTCATATTAATTTCATTGTCATTAAGAGGAGAAATTTCAGCCTTTTTATCGAGTGTATCGATTAAAGCAATTAATTTCTTTTTCTCCTTCTTGTAATGTCCCGCGATATTCTTTGCCCAACCGCGTAGGTGTTTTCGAACAGCTCTAATCTTGTTCTGCCACCTCTGGAGACTTGTATTTCCTTGACTTGTCGACTGCCATACATTGGCCACCATATCAAAGAAACCATCTCGAAGTAACCAGCCCCTTTCGAATTTAAACAAAGACGGGTTAGAGGCATGTGTCGACACACCCATGTTAAGTATAAGAGGAGTGTGATCCGACTGACCCCTATTACGTGACTCCACGGTACATAATGGGAATTTCTCTTCCCAATCCGTGCTCACGAGAATTCTGTCTAGCTTTTCATGTGTTGGGTCATCCCCATGACTGACCCAGGTATATTGGTTGCCAGACATCTCGATCTCTTTGAGGTCTAAAACCTCTATGACCTGATTAAACAGATTAGGCCATTTGGGATCAAAAGTGTCTTTACTCTTGTCTTGAGGGCGTCTCATAATATTGAAATCACCACCTATTAAATAAGGAAGTGTTTCATGAGAACAAGAGTTTGCCAATTCAGCAAGGAATGCTTCTTTGTTTTCATGTTGGGCCGGTCCATAGACCACGTAAAGAACCCACTTGAAA
Source organism: Eragrostis nindensis (assembly GCA_012490785.1). Taxonomy (NCBI): domain Eukaryota; kingdom Viridiplantae; phylum Streptophyta; class Magnoliopsida; order Poales; family Poaceae; genus Eragrostis; species Eragrostis nindensis. The sequence goes on from JAAXCT010000927.1 coordinate 170,930, forward strand.
CCATCATCCTTATTCCGAAGAGTGAACTTAACATAAAAATCATCTTCGGAAATGGATCCAATGTCAAAAATTGAAAGGTCTACTCCCAGTAGAACCCCCCCTGATCTTCCATGCGGAGCCATGCTATGCCAAATAAAATCACGGCCAGCACAAAAGTTTTTTAAGGTCGAATCTGGGAATTCATCCCGACCTGTCTCCATGAGGGCTATGATATTAATTTGCTCCTCACGGACCATCTCCGCCAAATATCTGTGTTTAGCCAAGTCAGCAAGACCTCTGCTATTCCAGAAAACTCCTTTCATTGGAGATACAATTTAGACGGTGTTTTTGGTTTTGTTGGGAGCCTAACCTTCCGTTGTTTTTTACCGGAGTTGGACTTTTTCTTTCGAGAAGCTACATTTAGATCACTGCATATGTGATCAAGCCCCTCCTCATAAGCATTCTCATTTAATGGACCACATGCGTGGTTGAGAATAGCATCGAAATTGTCCTCCTCCTCATCCCCATACATGTTAGAGATTACTTTTTTTTTTTTAGAAACTCCTTTCCTAGCAACAGTAAGCCTATCTATTTCTATGTTTTTTAGAGAGACAAGAATAAATTTCACTATCATCTCTACCCAAAGAAATGCCTAAGTTGCTAGTTTTGGTCTCTACTTGCGAAATTGAAAAAGAGGTAAAGGATTTGTTACCTGTATTTTCCAAGTTCCTTTTTGCTGCCATGCGCTCGGTTTTTGCAAGCGTATGCTCGTCAGTGACCGAGGACCTTGTGCTCCTCCTCAATTTCTTTTCCTCCCCCTTCTGTGGCAGGGTCGGGATCGCCACCCCAACCCCATCCCTCATAGGCGCGCCACAAGAAGGAAGAGGGGACGACCCCGGGAGTGGTGAAGTAACAGCTTATTTAAATACCAAATTCAAATAGAAGTAGAAATTCGATGGATATAAGTGTATAACCAAAGATTGAATTTGGCCAGAATGGGACGAACGGATCTCACACTGTTGTGCGATGGCATTCGAATGGCGAATGATCCGAATGTTATCGAATAGTTAACATTACTCACTCTTTTTTATTGCTGACATGTGGACATGTTTAGTTTGTTTTCGAGCTAATATCCTCAATAAAAAATGGCAAGAGTAAGATGTTATGAATAGTTCAGCACAAAGATATGCCAAAAGAACAAAATAATATTTTCTCCTTGAAGAATTCAAATGTTGTTACTACATATTATTTGAGGAGCACACTTAATTGGATGCATTATCCAGTGGACCAGTTCCAACAAGCGTTACAAAAGATGGCAAGCTGATATAGCAGTCAAAAATTAAAGGCGTTGCTTCTGGTCGTGGAACCTGCTCGATCGTGACTCTCACAGCTAACCAGACGACGACTTAACTTGAAAAAAGCACAGCACTAGTGAAAGCATTGCATAGCACGAACAACCGCAACACAAGCAAAAGCAGCAAAATATCCTAGGGAAATTGGAGAGCACGCAATCTCTGTTCAAATGAAATTCGATCGACGTCAATCAATCACGGCCGTTGATGGGGATCCGCGGCTCATCATCCTCTAGCACTTGGGCAGATCAGACGGCGGAGGCAGTAGCTTCTCGTTGGGTTTGTCTCCGTCCAGCACCAGCCATGCCATTTTCAGGCCCCAGCTGACGTGAACTTCCAAATGGCAATGCATGAACCATACCCCTGCGCACGTGCGAACAACTGTTAGGATTCTGCACCAACCAAGCCACATGCCCTGCATTGCTTGATCAGCTATGTCACGATGATCATAATTGCTAACCTGGATTGTCTGCACGGAACCGGATGGCCACCCACCCGGCCGCCGGCACGCCGACGGTGTTCCGCTCGACGGGGTCGACGAGGTTGTACTTGGCCGGGTCCTTGGCTGGGTCGAAGTTGCCGAACCCTTGTCCGACCACGAAGAAGTTGAATCCGTGCAGATGCAGCGGGTGGCTCTCGGCGCCGAGGATGCTGGTGCCCTGCATCACCAGCTCCACGGTGGCGCCGTACGGCAGCACCACCAGCTTGGTCCCGTTGGCCACGTTGGTGTTGTTGGGCGGCGTCCCCGTGTAGTTGAACGGCACCAGCGGCGCGGCGGGGAAGTTGGGCGCGTACATGCCCTTGGACTTTCCGGTGAAGTGCGCCTGCAGCAGCGCCGTGGTCGGGAGCACGAAGGAGACGTTGTTGATGGACGCCGCGAACCGGCTGCCGTTGGGCCCCTGGCACGTCCCGTTCACGGCGCACGGGTGGGTTCCGAGCCCCACGGTGAAGAAGAAGCGCTGGTCCACCTCCCGCGGCACGTCCACCGGGTACTCCGCCGTGGCGAGGCTGCGGAGCTTCGCGGTGTAGTTGGCGACGAAGCTCGTGTCGTTGATCTGCGGCAGGGCGGGCTTGAACACCGGGAGGTTCCTGTTGAACGCGGCGCCGGAGGAGGACCAGGGCTCCTCGTACTCTAGGATGCCGGCGACCGTGGTGTTGTCGAAGGTCCCCAACGCGGCCGTGGAGTAGGGCGCGGCCAGCATGTAGTACGTGGCGCCCGGGTAGGACGGCTTGGTGGCGAGGAGCACGTTGGTGGTCTGGCCCGGCGTGATGGCGATGGTCTCCACGGTGAAGGGCTTCACGTAGACCGCGTCGACGTCGACCACGGTCAGCGGGTGGCCGGCGATGGAGAAGAAGAGCTCATCATTGAGTGCAGCGTTGATGATCCGGAGCAAGTACGTCTTCCCGGGCTGCACCTTCAGCTTGAACGTGTCTGCGGGCGAACGACGATAATAAGCCGTCAGTCAACTCAATAATTAAGCAAACCAGTTATTGGTGCAATTAATTAATTAAGATGTGCACGCATGATAAATATATGTGCCACCTTTGGCCGAGCAGTTGTAGAGCGGCCCTGGCAGGCCGTTGATGGTGAACGCGTCGGAGACGTTGGGCCCTCCGCCGGTCTGGAGCGCCTGGCTGATCACCGCCTCCGTGTCCGCCTTCCACCACTCGCCGAACAGGATGGGCACCTCCTTGTGCGGCGCCGGGAACGGGTACGGCACGCCGGGCTTGGGGAGGATCACGATGGGCCCGTACACGGTGGCGCGCAGCCAGGAGATGTGCGCGTGCCACCACAGCGTGCCGCGCTGCCCGGTGATGGTGAACTTGTACACGTAGCTCTGCCCGCTCTGGATCGGGCACTGCGTGATGTACGCCGGCCCGTCCGCCCACCCGCTCCGCAGCTGCCGGATGCCGTGCCTGCACGCACGATATCACAATTAGCTGCTGTGATCAATCAATGTGTCTGTCGTCCGTACGAGCAAGCTAGCTGATAGACGAGCAAGCTGGCCGGCCGGTGGCATGAGCACGTACCAGTGGATGCTCATGTTGTAGGGGACGTGGTTGACGACCCGGACGACGACGAGGTCGCCCTCGCGGGCTAACACCGTCGGCCCCGGGAACTGGCCGTTCACCGTCACGATGCTCTTGCTGCTGCACAGCCGCGTCACGTTCGTCATTTGCACCTGCATTGCATGCCAATTAAGTTCGTTGCCGATTATATATAGTTGCACTATCAATCGCTCACGCTTGACGTACGCTTTGTACTTCAAAAAAGAGAATGAAACAAATTAATGGAGCCCGTCGATCGTGCTGTCGCGGCGAGCCACTTACATCGAACTGGTACTCCCGGATGGCGGCCTCCGCCGCGTTGACGGAGAGCAGGACGAGCACAGCGACGAGCACTACAGAGCACGGGAGGAAGCAGGAGCTAGCCATTGCAGCCTTTCTCGAGCTCACAGCAAGCGTACACTTCCTGACGCTGCTGCTGAGCTCTCCTTATTGGCCAATGGCTATGTGGATCGAAACGATGTGTTTGAGATGGCAGTGACGACCCTCGAAACGTCTATATATACTAGCACAGCAGAGCGATGAGGAGAAAGAGACACACCGGATGATTAGCCGGCCTGTACGCTTCTCTGGAACTTTTGGACGTACATACATAGCTAGCTTGATCGTTGAGCTGAGTTGGTTTAGCATGCTTTGTTTGGTGCAGGGTTGGTTATTGAGCTCGAAGGTCGCCGCAAGGCAACACTGCCGGCGGGCCCTGCGCGTGAGGATTGGCTCTCGCTACTATAGCTTAAGAGTGTGGCTAAAGTCAACCACCCTTCTGTTTGCATGTCACCTTGACCACCCGATCGACCTTAGCCTTTTCATGACTTTATTAACACGCAGAATGTCGACCGCATTCTACAACTGAAAATTGTTTTTGTACTGCTCAAGAATGATAATTGACTCATTGTCCCTGACTCTGAACATGCGCGGAATTAATTTGGCACTCTTTATTTTGCTTTCAAGACCATGGAGACAACCTATTTTACGCTAAAATTAATCCATCTGCGGTGCGGTTTACTCAAGGTCGAACTAAAAACACATGTCTAGTAAGTTTCCACGCGCTCACTTTCCCGTACTGATGTTGAGCTGACCACACATCACCAGGTTGAGGTACGTGTTTATCCCACCAAACACCCAGATGAATCATGAATAGATAATATGTTCAATCAGAAGTAGTTGAACTCAGCTTGGTTCCAATCTAAAGGTCAGAGGCGGCACCAAGTGGGGCTGTTGCAGATCACGCAACTTTGCAGGGCTACTAACATAGCCTTACATGCCAAGGGATCAATCGATCGCCGGAGCTAGTGAAGACAACGACCTGAGCTGGCTCGTGAGGGTGACCTTTCTCTGATTGGCGCCACATTGGCATCGCGGACAGGCTTGGCCTGGCTTGCATGATTCGGAAATGTAATATGAAACCGGGAGATCCGTGACTCTGAAGCTGTGCCGGTTAGCAGGTCACGGTGCTGTGCTTCGAACTATTCATCTTTTTTCTGGCAAGTTTCCAAAGCGAGAGAAGGATGCCTGACCCAACATGCCTCTTGCTTTTCCTTGCTCTAGGGTAGACGTAGAAAATAAGCCATATCGTATTACCTGTTCTGCGTGTATTATATGTTTTCTCTATGCTCACTGCTCACACGCAGATAGGGATGCGATGCGCTAATATATATTTTGAAAGATGGGTAGGTATATGTTCTTGTGATGCCAATTTCTCAGTACTCCCAACATCGGGGTATTTCCATCAGGAACTTTTCTGGCATAAAAAGGGCTCGGCGTCTCTTATTAAAGAGGGGGAAACATGCATTTTTCCTTTTTCTTCCCGGTTTCTCCAGCAGTATATGATGCTTTGAAATATCTGGAATCATTTGGGAAAACATACGATATTGCTATTACATTAAATATCCAATAAGAAACAAATAATTGGATATTTATTGCAAAATAAGATACCATCAGGTACGTAAGCTGCATTTGTAAAAGATGACAAATAGTGCAGTTTATGCAAACAAAGGTCAGTAAGTTCGGCATGTAAACTGTCCGATAAGCGTTCAATATTGAAACCTCATATCAGGGCCTCAGGGCATATCATCGTGCAGACTGCACGAGACAAAACTTTAATCTTCATTCTGTCAGCAACATTAGCTACGGGCATCAATTATGAAAAGTTAGCAGCATTTCTGATTCGGCGAAGCAACCAAATCATGAAGATGGCATTCCTTTTGCACCATTCTAATGCCAAAGGAAGCAAATCTATGGGTGAACGCAATATACAGATGCAAGTTATCAAGGTTCTACGTTGGGACAACATTGTCCGGGGATGATGATGGGTCAGCATCTGAGACTTCAGCACTCTTATCGCTCTCTTCATCCTGGAAACCTTGTTTGAACAGATCATAGTTAGTTGGCTCGACAGTCTTAAATGGCCGTTCCCCCAGTACCCGAACTAGATCATCTTGGTGGAGGACCTCCTTCTCAAGAAGGAGCTCTGCAATTTGTGCAACTTGCTCCTTGTGTGCTTTTATCAGGTCAACAGTTTTTTCATATGCCTTGGCCACCCATTCCCTAACCTCAGTATCAATGATGGATGCCGTCTGGCTGCTGTATGGCTTGCTCATTGCAAAACCATCCTCCCTTTGAGGGAAGGAGAGAAGCCCAACCTTTTCACTGAAGCCATACACCGCAACCTGGGCATAAGTCATCTTAGTAACTTTCTCCAGGTCATTTTGGGCACCAGTAGAGATCTTCCCAATCAAAACCTGAAATGGAAAGCATACATCACTTGAAAGCAACATAAAAGTTAGGTTGAATGAAGGTCTGCTAAATATTGAATACCTCCTCAGCAGCTCTGCCACCTAGTGTCATGCAAGTCATGTCAAAAAGCTGCTCTTTCGTCATCAAAAGATTGTCATTTGGGACGTACTGAGCAAAACCTAAAGCAGCTGTTCCACGGGGAACAATTGTTACTTTAAGTAGTGGTTCTGCATGCTCCAAAAACCATCCAGCAACAGCATGGCCAGACTCATGGTAGGCAACAGTCCGGCGCTCCAGCTTGCTAATAACCTGCAAACGGACCAATAAGGGTATACTTATCACTAATATGTTACTACCAGATAAGGGTATAAGCATTAAGCACTAATATGTCACTAGCAGACAAATAAGGATATGCACACCTTCTAAAAGCCTTTGAAGCTGTATTTAAACAAACTATAGCATTCGTTTTTCTACATTTTACGCATCAACATAATTCACACTAAATTCATTAAAAAATTCCCACATATCAAAGATAGCATATTGCAGAGCTTTGAAACGAAACAAAAGGAAAAATAACATGCAACCTAAGCATTGCAAGGGAAGTTGCTAGAAATTCAGATTGCTGGCGTTATTATCTCAATGCTTTTCACAGTGGTAGAAGAGTGTCTAGCAATCAACCATAGTATGGCATGACTGTAAACAGTTATCCGTACATTTGATCCGGCATTCATACTCCAATATAAGTCATGAAGTGCCAACCAGCAGAATTAATAGAAGGACCCAAATGATTTTCAAAGTTAGTGGCATACTCTGGTGACACTACAGGTATGCATTATCTGTGGGCCCAAGGATGTTGATGTGCAAATGCGCACACCAGTTAGAATAAGAAAAGTAAAAAACAACAATACTTTGAAAGGTTACCTTATTCTTCTTCTCCAAACCTCCGATAACCCTGTCAATCGCAGATTCAAAATGCTGAATTGTAATTTGTGTTTCCTCACTTCTTGCAGCAATTAAAGCAGCCTCATTGCAAACATTAGCAATATCGGCCCCAGCAAACCCAGGTGTCAGAGCTGCTAGTCTTTGGGAATAAAATGATGGTTCCTTGTCCAGTTTAAGCTTTTTAAGGTATATGCGAAATATTTGATCGCGGCCCTTTATGTCTGGTTTATCAATACTTATCTGACGATCAAATCTTCCTGGTCTAAGCAAAGCCTTATCTAGGATGTCAGGTCTGTTGGTACCAGCAAGAACAACAACTCCAGATGTTGTTCCAAATCCATCCATCTCCACCAGCAACTGGTTCAATGTGCTTTCACGCTCATCGTGTCCACCAGAAAATCCCCCACGGCCCCTTGCACGACCAATAGCATCAATCTCATCAATGAATACGATACTAGGTGCACATTGTCGAGCTTCTTGAAATAAGCTTCTCACCCTTGATGGTCCAACACCAACGAACATCTCCATGAAGTCTGAACCAGAAATAGACAAGAAGGGCACATCAGACTCTCCTGCAGTAGCTTTAGCAAGGAGCGTTTTTCCCGTGCCAGGGGGGCCAACAAGAAGAGCACCCTTTGGTATTTTAGCTCCAAGTTCTTCATATTTCTTGGGATTTTTCAGAAAATGCACAAATTCCATTATTTCTTGTTTTGCTTCATCACAACCAGCCACATCCTTAAATAACACCTGCAACACATAACAAGTACAGTTACTACAAGTGTAATATGTACTGTACAAGGTATTCTTCATCTTTGTTACTGTTTGATGATGGTGAGCCACACCAAGTTTCTGAAAAACCACATGCCTGATAAAACTATGACAACATGATTTTGAAATGGCAATAGAATGAATAGCAAACACACACACCACAAAAAAAAAAAACAACTAACCTTGTTTTTTGAATTCTTGTCCATCTTTGTGACTTGAGCTTTTCCAATATTAAAAATACTGCGAGCTCCTCCCCCAACACCACTCCCAATATTAATTCCACGTCGCAACCTTTTCACAGCCAAATAAACTAATCCAACAAGGAAAACTGTTGGGGCGTACCCCATTAATTCCCGGAACCAGTTGATTTCAGAAGTATAGGTGACTGGAACATAATCATGTGGATCTCTCCCTAATGCTCCCTGCGCCTCTTCTAACTTCTCTTCAAAGGAGTCAACGCTTCCAATGTTGAAGTAATACTTGTAGCTGCTAGGAGTCCCTATACCAGGAAGATGACTGGTTGTGATATGGATATCACCAACCTGGCTCTGGTTGCTTGAGGGTGAATTCCTGACATAAATTTTAGCAACTTCTTTGTTTGAAACAACAATATGGTCAACTAACCCTGGTTCCAATAACTTGTTCTTGAATTCTAGGAAGCTTATCTGCGAGAGTTAGAAGTAAATGATCCTGATAATGGATTAACAAAATAGAGATCATGTGCCGTATACAAATGAAAAACGGGGATGAAACTGCAGCCTGCTGAAATTTAATCAGCTTCATCAATTAACAAGAAATATACAAGTAAATTAACCGTCATACTGCATCCACACTGATATCAAAAATATAAAGCACCTTAGATGTGCCTGAATTCATAAAATTAAGGAGGACATGCCAACAGTTCGTGGTTCTTAATTATAGGGAGGTACATGTGTGCCGAATGAAACAAGACAAGCTCATGGGGCCAGGTCCTATCTGTTTTGTGCCAGCCAGGATCCCCATCAGTGGCTCCTCCCTTATCACATGGAGGACCTGCTGCACATTGGGTATTGCATCATTGAATACAGAGTTTTTGTGGTGATGCCATCATTATATCCAAGCTCAACTATGAGGTGACACTAGGAATCCTGAAGTGATCATCATCTAGTACATGTCTCAGATAACTATAAACTAAGAAACCTGAGGTGATAGTGTGATACATTTTCCCTACCAGATTGTTGACAACATGCCTCAATAAAAAAAGTTTCAATATCTGCATTGTCACAATGTCCACTTATCATCACTCAAATTGAGTGAAACTGAACGTCCAATATCAAATATTCCGTATAGGCATATACCACAGTTACGAACAACTGTTGTTTAACATTCCAGAAACAATATTTTGGACTAAATGAGAACACATTCAGGCTGCAGTATTGATCCCATGTGAATTAATACACAAGATTGTAGAGTCATACTTAAACAAACAAGTGACATAATAAACCAGGCAACTAGCAGAACTTTTAAGAAAGTTTAATAGCAGATCTGTGAGTAAGAATAGTACCTCCTGGGCAGATGAGCCACGGGGTAAGGATGACAACATTAGGCCAAGCAGTAGTAGAGGAACAAGGAGTTCTAGGAACTTTTTGACAACATCCTCCTGGAAATTCCACTTGAATTTCGAATTGGAATCCTCTGAACATGAGAAAATGTACGTTTGTTAAGTATGTGTCCTGCATTCCCATATGAAGCAAATAGATTTATTACGCAATAAAGTCTACAAATTGTAAACATGCCATGGGAAAGCAAATTTACTTTTGTTACAGATAACCTACCCAGGAAACATAATACCTTCTATTGTTTCGTTTTTTAGGTTATTTTACTTCCCTATTTATTCCCCACTGGGGCTAGTAAGAGGAGATCCGAGAGATCACCTGTATAGAACAGAGTGTACCTTAGTGTATTCGTTCTGATATACCTATGCAATCAGATAGTGTTTTTCACTGTCTAGATCCTTGTCTGATTGTTGAGGTATCAAGATAAGTGCACCAAAAAAATGTCATATGCACATAAATCCTCTATAAATTATTGTAGAATATACAATAAGGTCCGTGAGATACAAACGTGGAGGGAAGATTAAGCTTTCCGAAATCCAAATCATTTTACAGTACAAAGAGAAAATGTTATCTTCGTCTACAACATTGAAAGAACTAAATTACCATTACTCACTTTTCGAGTCAGACTTGTCACTACCATCATCATCCTCCGCCGGCTTCTCCTTCTTCTCCTTCGGATAGTACTTCTCGGAATCTAGAGCAGAAAAGACCACATTATGAACGCGGAAGATGAACGGACCCAGTGAGCACCCAAAACGCATAGAAAGCTCACTCTTGTTGGACTCATCAGAGAATAGTCGCCGCGATTGCCAGCTGGCGGGCAAAAACCTGCAGTCCCCAACCTTCCCCGCGCCGGTGGTCGCCGCGGCCCGGCTCCTCAGCGCCGATGTCAAGTAGCTGCGCGCGAACCCCAATCCGCCGCCATCGCCACCTGGCATCGGTGACCGCTGCGGCGCAGCACAGAGCCCGGCAAACCCCTCGAGAAGAGAACCCTACAGGATCACCGGGGATGTCACACCTGACGAAAAACGGAGCGGGAAATGGCAATGATGGGGACGAACTCGGACGGAGACCTACCTGCCGCGGCGGCCAGGAGGAGGAGCGCGCCGACCGGGCGAGGGCGCGGGAGAGGGAGGAGAGGGTCATGGCGTCGACGGGGAGGCGGGCATGGGGAGTGGGAGCGGCGAAGGCGAGCGTGCCCTAGGGTTCGTTCCCGGGTCCCCGCGCCGCGCGGCGATCGCTTCGTGCTGCTTTTTCTCCGCGGGTACGGCGGCGAACTGACGGGAATGGCGGCGGAGGCTGACGCGTCCGGGCAGCTTAATTTCTCATTCGCGTTTATGAATGAACGGAGCGGGTCGACACGTTGAAGGGCTCACCGGGATGAAGGGGTTACGAGCTAAACTGGCTTCGTGTTCGTGTTAAGCTCCGTGATTAAGAGCACCTGAGATGGGCTTTCGGCTATCTCTGCTCAACTCCGTCCGTTTTGTGTAAGCCATGTACCGCTTTCGGTCCATGAAACGGCAAAGAGGGCTTCTCATCTCTTCTGCGGTCTTTCAATCGCAGGCCGCAATATGTCGCGTGCTCGCTCTCTAAAGCCCGGCCCATCTCCAAAGAAATAGGTCAGGCCGTTAGCCTGCTTGGACCTGGAAATTGTACTCATCAGCATAAACTCATTCTGAATCCATAATACTGCTTGTGATAGGAGTTTCAGAAATTCAGAACAGCTCCCTGAAACCTGGAGCTGGAGCGGCATGAAGTAGGAAAGAGGACATACTTTTTCGGCAGTGGGGTTAAAGAGCCGCGGACTTGTTTCTATCATTGAAGAACCGATCATTTTGACCTGCTCCCAGTTCTTCTGCGCAATGGAACTGTCTTAGTATTTCCTGATGAAAGTTGAGCTTTATTTTACGGCGAAAGCAGAAGCAACAGTCTCTCTCCACACCAAAGATCTCAATACTCGTTTCAATTTATTTTTTTTAAAAAAAATCTCGATACTGAAGAACAGCTTATGTACACGTTCCCTTTGATTTCACCATACGCTTCCCTGTGCGCAAGTAATTAATTAACAAATAACACAGAATGCGCTGATCATTATTACGAAGCCGTTGGGCGCATACCCGAAACACGAGTTAGGTGGCAGCGATCAATCGATTCATCGCGGCTAGCAGGGAGAGTGAGATGGATTGCGAGACACTGTTAAGAAAAGGAGATGTACAAGAATGGTGGAACCGCAGAAGCAGCAGAGATGGCGATGGCTACTACGCGCGTTCACGGAAAGTCAGCGAAATGTATGATTGTCGAATAAATGAAGGAGCGCAAAACTTATCTGAAACAGCTGGGATGGTACTTCTATTGTACACTTGTGCCCATATTTTACTGTACAATATAGCTAGCACTATTTATAACAGGAGAAATGCATGCTGAACCTTCCTAGGAGTAACACTGGCACTGCACCAATTTAGGTAGCTTCGACGCCAGTGTTCAAGGCCCAAGTCGCATGGGTTATTTTTACCTACAATATAACTAAGCTTGGGATTTGATCTTTTGATCCCTCTAGTATCTACTGTAAGTATAAGCATCTAATTAATCACAGGCTGCTCGATCCTGCAAGTTCCAGCTAGCGACAGCTCGTCCTATTCCTAGTCAAGTTACCAGCAGCTACGGGAGCAGAGCTTCCGGGGACCAACAGTTATAGTAGAAGTCAGGGCACGACCAGGTCGTCGGCGGCGATTCGCAAGGCAACGCCGTGGCATCCCTCGGTGCCGCCACGGAAGCGCTCGAGCCGCCGTCGCCGCACGAGCGCGTGGCGGCAGCCACGTCCTCGGCCCGTGCGTTCTGGCGCACCGGCATCTCGCCACGCCCTCCTCGCGCCTCGGCGGCGTACTCGCACGTGACTTGCTGGCTCGCGTGCGCCGCTGGCGGCGAGGGCGCTTTGGCCGTCCTCGCCGCCGCCGCGCCGGACAAGAAGTCCGCGGACGACGACCACTGGCGGCGCGGGAAGGGCGGCTGCGGGGCGTGCAGGTGTGGGCCCTCGTACGTGACGATGAGCACCTCCGGGTCCTCCACGGACTTCTCCACGTGCTTCTTGGCGCCGCACCGGGAGCTGGTGCACTTGTAGTAGCTCCTGCATCCGCGCACACTTCTTTTCATCAGACATCAACGCACGGCAAAGAAACAAACAAATTTGACTCTTCAAGCACGCCGAACAATCTGTATCGCACAGCCATCGATCTATGCCATGACAAGACTGCTCAACTGAAACCTACCTTTTTTTAGTTAATGAGGCAAATTCAGATGGTTGTTAGTGGTTGCCGCTCGGCGATCAGTTCATTTACACCGACCTTGCTGTGTCGTCTCCGTTCGATGAAATATCGTTCGATATAGAGTTCGCCGCGCGAGTTTAATGAGTGACAAGATGCATGGAGAAGTGAATTTTGCTACTATATCTGCTGACAGGTGACGATAAGACATACTGCTAATGTTTTAGTGCTAATCAGACAGCCGGTTTCTCTGAAACTGCGGTCTTTTTTCGAAGGAACCTGAAACTGCGGTCTTGGATGGTTCCATGCAGCTCAGCACCCCTTCACAGCTTCACTGCAATTACTAGACTTTGCACTTTACACAGTGAGCACAACGACACTCGAGCTGAGAGCCTGAGAATAAACTTGCAATCCACGGCGGCGTTGCTGTGAATAAGACACTGACATGTCATGACCTTAATTTGCTTAAAAAAATGTCATGGCCTCAACCCTACATACATTCCGTCGTGACAATATTCGAGTGGGTGCAGTAGATATGCCGCGCCTAATTGAAGCGGAGCTAGCAGCTTGTTAATGGTGACGCCAACTGGGCAGACAGGGACGAGGCTGATGAGCTAGCACTGGCAGAACTAGACATGGGAATGTGGAATAGGATGCGTTCTGCAAACTTCAAACTACCACACGCGTCTGTCTGTCAGCTCCTTTGGCCTAGTCAAACCTTTCTGCTGCTCTATCTGCTATTGGGATTACGTGGGTATTTCGTCTCCTTCCCCCCGCTCCCCCGACGGCATTCATGGCCACATCTCTCACTTGCCCAGCTCATGCATTCTACTTAGCCATGGGCGTGCTGATCTGGTCACTTGGCGATTGGCAACGTGCTCCACGCATGTGCAAACCCCGACAACGCGCGGCGCAGCCGTGGACGCAAGGACAGCAGCGATGTTACTTTATCGGTTAGCTAAGCACACACGACCGGCATCGGCCATCCCCTAGAAGATACTGGATTTTGCACTTAAAAGCCTACTGCCTGAGTGACATTCTCGGTCTAAAATCGCGTATATACTCGCTTGCATCGACCAGCTACGACGTCAGAGCTAGCTCAACTAGCCTCATGAACGATGGGCATGAATGATGCAACGTGGTAGAGAATCGTGACCGGTTCGACGCTTTAAGGGAAAGAAAAAAAGGTAATCACTGCTTGCAATCTAAGCAAGAATGTTTCAGAGAATCAGAGCGCACCTGGGGTGGGGGTTGTTCTTGATGGACTTCTGCCCGTACTTCCTCCACTTGAACCCGTCGCTCGGCGTCTTGCCGGCGCAGCTCCGCACCTTCGTCGTGTACTTGCTCTCCGGCGCTCTGCTCGTCGCCCCGAACCTGCTGCTGCTCAAGCAAAACCACGCGCGGGTTAGGATCAGCATCTTGCATTCGTAGCTCACGATCACAAAGACTTCGACCAAGAATAATCAGCCCACATATATGCACGGCCGGCCCGGGTGCACCTACAAAAACATGGAGCCGTAGCGGCGGTGGCTCCACTGGTGCGGCCGCGACGACAGCGCCTTCTCGATGTCCTGGATCGTCGGGCCGGAGTACACCGAGCACAGGGCTCTGCTCACCGCCGCCGGCTGCGGCAGCTCGCGCTCTGCCGCCAAGCCGCCGCTGTTGCACGGCGCTGGAGGAGTAGCGTGATCTGGCCCCGTGTCGCCCGAGCAGAAGTGGTGGTGGTCCGAGTCGCCGGGGACCTGAAGGGCGCCGAGGAAGCTGTCGTCGCTGAGGAGCTCGCTTACGAGCTGCTCGTCGAGCTCGCCGGGCCAGACGGCCGCGCCGTCGGTGGCCTGGTCCCCCATCATCATCTGTTGTTGGTGGAAACTGTATAAGGCACAGTGGCTTGATCTGTTCAGGCGTTCTGTACGTTGCCGTTGGCCATATGTATGAGTTAAGCTGGACACGTCTTGGGGGAACGGGGCAAGGGAAGCATGGAACGGTTTATATAGAGAGACGTCTCTGGGCGGTTGATTTGGGTCGGGCAAATCTGCGTCAAGTTTCAGAAAGTCAAGCCGCGCCGTATTTGGAGCACGGTGACATGTGGGTCCGTATAGTGTTATTAGTTAGTACAGTGTTTTCAAAGAGTGAGGTGGTGATGGATCTCACTCCTTTTTTGTTTGGTTCGAAGGATGAGATGCCTTTTTGATAGTACATCATCATCTCATCTCGTGATGAAATACTCAAACCCTCGGTGAGTTCAGCTCACGATCTCTTTTACTACTATATGGATTACTCAATGGACAATGGGTAAGACTGACTCCAACAACGCACGGCATATCGGCGAGCCATATGGGAGGTTGCATCGCGTCTACAGTGACCCGAAGGGAATCCATATATCGTTGTCTCCAACAAAGCGAAGGCATACGGGAGAGGCAAGAACCATGGCCGCGCCCGCCCCCGCCGCGCTGCCTTCCTCCCCGCGCGCCCGCGCCCGCCGCGAGCCCGCGCGCCCGCCCCCGCCGCGCTGCCTTGCTCCCCGCGCGCCCGCCCCCGCCGCGAGCCCGCCCCCGCCGCGCTCCGTGCCCGCCCTCGCCCGCGCTCGCCCCCGGCCACGCCCGCGCGCACGCGCCGCCGCGAAGAAGCGGAGGGACGACGAAGGACGACGAGAAGTAGCCGAGGGGGTCGAGCACGCGAAGGCGGAGGCGTGGGTGGTAGATGTCGTCGACGCCGACGAGCGGAGCGGCGGCGTGGGCACGCCGGAGTTGGCGACGGCGGCGGCGGCGCGCGGCGAAGTGCTCGTGCGCACGGAGAGAGGGAGAAAGGAGGAATGGAGAAGAGAGAGGAAGGGACGGCGAGTTCACCTGCACGGTCGCGCGAGGCTGTGGAGGAGCGGGAGAGGCTGGCGACGGCGAGAGACTCCGTGCGGCGGCGGCGCTCGGCGGAAGCGGGACTCCGGTGGCGGAGCGGGATGAAGAAGAATGCCGGGAGGCGCGGCACGTGGACGCGGATCTCGGCGGCAGGATATCGTCGAGAGGAAGGAGGTAGAGACACGCTTGGAGGCGGCGGAGCGCGGTGCTCGGCGGCGGCGCGCGGCGGAGCGGTGCGCTCGCGCGTCCGTGGCCAAGGCCTGCTCGCCAAGCTGGCCGGGGAGGTAGAGGGAGACGTGGAGTTGGGCGTAGCCCAGAGGAGATGGAGGAAGGGGGCTCGCCGGTGGTGGATTTGGCGGCGGCCGGCGGTGAGGAAGAAGAGGGGAGGAGAGAAATTGGAGCGGCTCGGTGGGTGAGGAGGGGCGAGACGAGTGGGGAAAGTGAGAGTGGAGCGTCGCGCACCCATTTTACAGCACCGAGCTACCGCGCGCCGCGCCGAGCTGCCGAGCTGCCGCGCGCCGCCTCGCCTGCCCGCCGCGCCCTCGCTCGCCTTCTTCCCGCGCCCACGCTCGCACTCCGATTGGTCGAGAGGATGCATGAGGAGGAGAGAGGGCGTCCATTTTTGGATCGCCTCTCTCCTCCAATGCAAATTTGCCTTCCCCTTTGCCTCTGCTGTTGGAGCTTGTGAACTCGTCCACAGTGTCCATCCGAAAGCCATTTTTGCATTTGCATAGCTGCTGTTGGAGTCAGTCTAACTACCAAAACTGAACCCATAGAAAAAAATCAAAGTGACTTCAGATACAATACTACCATTTTGGCTTAGCCAAATCACTCAAATAATGGATGCGACTCCACCCAATTTTGTTTCTCTATTAGCTTACTTTCTGTTCCATTTAGCGATGCCATGACCCAAACACATTGAGAATCTCACTAATTGTGACATAACAGTTCTCTATTTGAATTTAGGAAGAAAAAAGTCATTCAAAGAAAGTCTCAAAAGATCATTGATGTTTTAGACAGGACATGGTCTTCCATAAGCATTATTTCAACTTCACGAAATCCATTTGTTATAAGATCGTGGAGTATTTTCAAAAGAATATCCATACATATGATTTTTTTGTGTTTTCTGAAAGTTATAAATGTTACCCCTATTATTAGAGGGAATTTATATGATATGCACACATGTATCTTGCAGGTTTATCAGCACCCCACAACAAGAAATTGAAAAATGAAGTAGACCAGAAAAACATGGGACATATAACATTATATTATCTTCTTTTTTTTCTATTTAACATTATATTATCTGAAGCAGAAACAATGAAGAACTATCATAATACGTTGCAGGCTAGAATTTTAGTGGACCAAAGCTTGAAGCTGTTTACCATGTCTGAACTGGCACATCAGCTTTATCTCTCTCCCCATTGCGGCCAAATTACGCTGCTAAAATGCCAAAATCAATCGCTCAGATGATAGGTTCTACTGCTGCAACAGCTCAACATCATGTTTGACTAAACTCAAGTGTCTGCCTATTGTACGGAATATAAAGGTAGCTGAAATACTCGTGGTGCACGGCACAGTAGGGGGTGTTCGGCGCATAGGGTCTAAACTTTAGACGGTTTTTCCAACGAATATTGTGATTATAAATAAAGTTTAATTATAAAACTAATTTCAGGACTCCGCTCGAAATCGCGAGACGAATCTAATGAGGGTAATTAAGACGTGATTAGACAATAGTTACTGTAGCATCAATGTAGCAAAATATAGATTAATTAGGCTCATTAGATTCGTCTCGTGATTTAGAGGGGGGTCGTGACATAGGTTTTGTCATTAAATTAATAAAAATATGTTTAAATAGTAAGATTCTCTTTGATGTGACGGGTGTTAAAGTTTAGAGGGGGTGCGCCGAACGCCCCCTACGTAACATTTTCTGCAAACAAACCTGCGGCCTGGAACTCTGCAGTGTGTTTCAAATCAAGCATTAAAATAGGAATTTAATGTAGTTTATTTCACGAATTTAGTGGACTGGTTTCTGTATCTCAGTATCAAATTTGGGCCAAAGAGATGATATCATCTGGCACCTGATAAGAAGACGAGTTTCAACCACGAAACATGAATGGTTTTAGGTTATGACTGATGGAAGAGAAGAATGGTTCACCAAAACCTGTGTGACTGCAGTAACTTGTGCAATCTGTCAGCCCCACGGTCGTGTCTGCTGCAGAGTCGTGCGCCATGATCCATTCTCCCCTCTCACCAAACAACCAACCCTGCAGGAAAAGGCCGGCGAGGGGTCACCAGTGGACAAATTAGCGTCCCACGATCATGACACGATTTTTCGCAATCAATTGCCGGTAACTCTGACGCGACGACCGGCGTCGTCACCGCCTCGCCATTTCGAAGAGCCACTCGCTCATCCGTTTTACACATTCACCCCGTTACTTTCGCTGATGGACGACGGTTGTCAACAGTGATTACTCGAGGCCAAATGTCATTAACTGGCATAATGGCCGCACCGCAACTTGTGCCTGCTTGCCTGCTTTAATCCCCCAAAGGGAGCATGTACGCGACGACAGGGATATGACAGAATCGCTCTTTCGGAGATGGCCGAGAGCCCGAGATTGAGAAAAATCGTTAAGGTGATTCACACACGACGATCACACTCACATTTCGATCCATAAAAGAACCGGAATAGACCTCAAAAAGCACGAGCACGACCGATTTGCTCACCGGCTCAACCGTCAGAAAGGGAATTCGAAGGATTCCTGGCCTCTGCTTCCTGCACAATCCACGCGTTCGGAGCAGCATCCAGTCGTTAAGGTGATGCTCGCTGATCAGGTACGGCGCCGCTCTCCGTTCGCCTGATAGCCTTTCCCTGCATTTGCACGGCCATCCATGGGCTACAAACATCAGTAGTACTACAAACATCATTGAAATTGTTGCACAGACAGGCAGAAATGCTTTCTGGCATCTCAAATCTCAACATTAAGCAGCTGTCCTCCTCAAGGCGTTAGACCATGCCCGACAAACTTACCCGGTTCGCTTTCCCTGCACGGGTAACGATTCGAACCGCCCTATTGCCGTGTCGAGTCCTCCTCCAGGCATCTTGATTCTTGACAGCGCCGCCGGCAGTACCCTGCAAGCTCATAGGTTAATTTTTCTGAGCCTCTGTTCTGCCGCGATCAGCGCGGGAGAACGAACGGGTCAAGCGAAGAGCGCGCGCGCGGCATGGGTCTTGCGAAAAATGGAGACTTGTTCAGCCAGCGTCTCACCGGTGCACCATTAGGCTACTCCTAATGGGAGTTTCATTCTCATTAAATATGATGCCATGTCACCATTTTAGATGATGTGGTAGCAAATTAATAAGGAGAGAGGAGAGAGTAGTTTCATCTAAATGAAACTATGTGTACACTATTTCCAACAAGCTTGTGTCTTGCATGGTATCTTAGGAAACAACAAAAATGAAACTATGCATTGTATAGGGTGTTTCATTGTTCAAGCAATGTTTTATTGCTTATGTGGCAACTTTGGAAACAACAAAATGAAACACACCATTAAGACTAGCCTTATGGCAACGACGGCTGCGTCCCACTAGCACGGCCTCTGGGAAGATCATTGGCTGCCTTGTTGCGACGATGGACCGTGGTCCGTGGAGTTCATTGGCCGTAGGAAAGACCTGCACTGACATTTTGGTGACGTTTGGCAAACGGGAAATGAGAGGTGGGATTGGGATTGGGAAATGATTCTTGAGGGAATGAATGGTTGAGATTTGATATGATGGATAAATGAATGGTGTAGATTTCTCACTTTATTTCTCTATTCCTATCCCATCTTTCATTTCCCGATTGCCAAACGGCACCTTTGTTTGGGCGAGTTGATACGATCATACGACTTCCAGATACTTCAGCTCCTGTTCATGATATAGTACATTTCATCTGGACGATCGATTAGTCTGGTAGTTGAAGGACCACGACATCTGGTTAGAATAGCCAATAAATACTCTTGATTAATATGATTAGCCATGCAAGGTTGTCTGGTTCAAAAACTGTGCCTGTTATCCTGCTTGTTCAACTTTGCACAGAGCCGGCTTAAAAAAAAAACAAAATCGGCACTAGCTGCTCAACATTGGGTTAATTAAGAACATTTGGAAAAATCATGGGCCTCCTGCGAGGACCATTTCAACTCAAGGCCCACTTTGCATAGTGCAGTCTTGTAAAGTCAACGTGCGGCGCCGCAGTTTCACACCGGACCATCCGTGCACCGTCCGATGCGGGACCCACGTGCCCCAGGAATCCGAGGCGGAAGGGATCATTCCAGCAGTCCAAACCCAGTGGCCGCACGCGGTCCACGAAGACCTCACATAGTGGGACCCGGTATTCGCGTTAAGGGGCACCAACACCAGGACCACACCACGAGGCGGGCTAATGGTTATCGGAGCAGGGACCCCACCGTATTTGGTCGCCCATCACTGCCCGTACACCTGGCACGCCCAACAGCCCACGTAACGCAGTGGAATCCAATGCCACAAATTCCTCGATCTTACAGTAAGGCCCTCGCGAATACAGTTGCTCCGCACCAAAACCCCCGTTTTGTGGTCCATAAAGGACCGATCCGTGATATCGTAAAATAGAGGACTGCGAAGGAAAGAGTTTTAAATCGAAACAGTGTCTCGCGTTTTCCCGCCGCGGCGCTCGTGTTTTCCCGCTTAGTTCTGCTTCCCGGATCAGACGGCGCGCGATCCGCCACGTCAGCGATCCCGGGCCTCCTTCCGCAGCACGGAGCCGTCCAGTTCCGTCCTTCGGAAGCCTGATCCTCCCGCCGCGGCCGCCGCTCCATTATAAGCTCCGGCGGCCGCTTCTCTTCCCTCCCAATCCAGCGTTTCAAAATAGGAAAAGAATTTTCTTCTCCCCCGAAAAATCCCCAATGGATAGCAGCGTAGAGGCGGCGGCGGCGGCGGCGCCCAACGGGTACGGCTGCGGCGGGTGGGAGACGCCGAAGCGGGAGGAGTACCGCATCCCGGCGACGCTGCCCTGCCCCGCGGCGCCGAGGAAGGCCGTGCCGGACTTCGGGAAGCGGCGCAGCCCGCCCAAGAACGGCTACTTCCAGCCGCCGGACCTCGAGGCGCTGTTCGCGCTCGCGCCGCGCCGCCAGGCCTCCTCCTGCGCGTGAACTGCGCCCGGTGGCGGCGGAGGGCTCTGTTCCGGAGTAATTTTGGGAGCTGTAGATACTTCGCCAGTTTCTCCTCTGTACTCTAGGGTTTAGTAGAGGGTTTAGGGAGGTTGTAGGAAGGTTTTAGGGTGTAGTAGTAGGTATAAGTAGGTAGGCGGCGGAGGGATGGAGTGAGAGCTCATAAGCATACTGTTTTGGATTGGTTGAAATGATGAAATCTATATATGTTTATTGTCACTTCTGCTTCCTGTTTTCTGTCAATGTCACTGGTTCTTGATATGATTGAGAAGGCTGATGGATGCTCGCTACCATTTGTATCTGCAACTGCTATTGCGCGGATTGCGTCTTCAAGAATGCGGTGGTGGTGACTCTGCTCCGCGGCTCTGATGCAGGGGAAGGTCGCTGTTTGGATGCATCTCATTGCTTCACTTCCATGCGCGGCATCTGACTACCTTGGATAGTGATCACTGGCCAGGTTGTAGCTTGAAGCTTCGGAAAGCCTCTCCTGTGTCATCACTACTGGAGTCTGCACTGCTTACTTTAGTGCCGAAACAAGCAGTTTCTGCAGCTGATATGGTGTTTAGAACTGTTCCTCACAGCTGGTGCCATGAACTGGCACTGTTTCATGTTTCGCCAAAATTGAATCAATGCAGTCGAGAGGGAAGCTGTGCTCTTGAATCTGCGGCAGTTATTAAATGTTGGTGCGGGAGCGAGCCCCTGCAGCGCGATGTGGGCTTCGCATTTGCCTGCCTCCTAGTCCTAGGCGCGATGTGGCCGTGTGTGTGACTAGTGTCAGGGGGGTGGGTGCTTCAGACCTCGCTTCTGTGGTCCTGAAGAGATCAAGGTGACGCGGACGGCTTCCAGATGCTGTGGACGTCGAGCCGAAGCCGACAGGATAACACGAGCTCGCTGGGTGGGGTGTCTGTTCGGTAATGGCGCGGGCATGTGTTGTGTTTCGAGGGCGCCGAGCGGTTGCCGGCCCCCATTGCCTGTGGCGCGCGGCGGGACCAGCAAGACAGCGAGTGGAAGAAGAGCATTACTCCGTAGCACAGAACACCGGTACAGAGCACTTCGAAGGCGGTGTGATGCTCCCCCTTCAGGTATTCTGCAAGGGAGGCTTTTAAAGGTTCATTGCAGTTTCCACTCAAAAGTCTTTAAAGGCCAATTTCTTTTTCCTTGAAAATATTTTCTTTTTCAAATGACCATTTCCTTGAGTATTGTTGTGCTCGTAGATTGATATCCATACACATGTCGTGATAGGTTGAGAGTAATTTTCCTGGCTCCCTTTTCTCAACGACCAACACCGGCATCATGTAAAATGTCAGTCGGCTTCTACACGAGAGGAACCAGACAGCAACGCGGCACCGACCAGTTAGCCCTCGAGCTTGCTGTAGTAGTAAATTTTAATTTCTCCTGCAATTAATCTTCGACTTTTATAACCGCAACTTGAGTTCGTTGCAGCTACCGGCTGCATGATGAAAGGAGTGTGTGAAGTGCAGTGCAAGGGGCACCAAACCACTCCGTGGCGACAATCTGAGAGGCCTGGAAGAGACTTGAGTCAGATCCTTTACCATGACGCCAGACACAGTTCGGTCACAGCATCACATCTATCAGAGTACTGACCATACTACAAAACCGCAAAAGTATTGTTCTTTTGTCCCATCGCAACCAACGGCGTCTGCGTCGTGCTAATCTAGGACTCTCCAGTGAGATGCAACGAAGCACACATTACTGGTAGCATGCGCCTTTTCTGCCCCCTGTTTCTGGTAAACAAGTACTCCTAGTTCCGTATCAGGCATAGACAAAGGTTCAGACGTGGTTCTCTAGAAAGCAAGCAGAATGATGTTTGGCGTTAGCGGTTTAGATAATGGATTGTACTAATCTGGTGAAACATAACAATCAAAGGCGACTTGTTTGTTTAGGATCGGATCGTTTGCTTGCTTTTCAGACAAGTTAGAAGCACAACCAACACTGCCTGACGTGTTCCTGCTCATGGATCACTTTGGCTCCTCGTACCGGCATCTAGATACTGCTCTGCTTCGTCCTGGACTAAAAAGAAAGAACTCTCTCCTTTGGGCAAAACGTACTGCTTTTTTTTCCTCTTTCAAATGGCCCAGCTAACTATTGCCAGATTTATCACACAAAATCCTGATTCTCACTTAAGTCAACCGAGGACGTCCGTGGGCTTGTCTTGCATGAGTTGGAGTACACTTCCCAGATGGCTATGTGATTATGTGGTCAGAGGGATTGGTCGGTCTCACATCCTGTCTCTTTTTGTTGCTCGTGAAGTGCAGGAATGCGCATACTGCTAATTTTTACAACGGATTTGCTTGTCAATCTACAACAGTCTAACTGCGCGACTAGGTTAACATAACTGTTAAACATGAATATTTTGTGTTCATTCTACTGCACTAGTAGTACATGTTTCCCTTGGATACAAAGCCAGATATAAACGATTTGTTAATTGAGGTGGTTCCTAACTACATTTGAGCATATAAGATGGCGGCACGAGCATGTCAATGTAAATCCATTTGGGAAAAGCTGGCAGATCGCTTAGCCAATATGTAAGATGATCGATGGAATGAAACTTCTTTGTTTTTTTTTTCGAGAACGTGCGGAGCACGTATTTCATTAAGAAGAAGAAGAAGTACAAGATTGTTACACGATACCCGAAGGTCAAAGCAGGAAAACGAACACAACAGGAGAACAACAAATGAAAGGGAAAACTACTACCACTAGCTCTACGACCTACGGCGGCTCACGACCTAAACCTCTTAGACACGCCTCAACAAGATGGCTCTCCACAACTTTATGGTTTTCTGATAGAGAGCGACCGGTTGGAACCCTTGAAAGTTGAACACCTTGTTTTGCCCTTTCCAAAGTCTCCACGCGACCAACGAAGAGGATGACCGCATCATAGATGGCCAACCACCATCGCCGGAACTCCCCGAACGACACCCCAACCCTTACATGTGCTCAGTTGCGTAGCACGCAAATCGACCTGGAGCGCCATCTAAAGGCCTCTGCGCCACCGCCTTGATACTAAGATCGAAAGGGGAGCAGAGTTTGACCAAAACGGAACAACACGACCACAACCAGAAACATCAAGGGACGTATAGGACACTCACAAGACAAGAGGCGTAAATCAGCAGTCACCGCAGATAAGCGACCAAGACGACCTATATGATGGGAGGTGGAGGACACGGACAAGACGTACAAGAGGCAGAATTTAGCAGCCACCGCACATAAGCGACCAAGATGACCATAACAAGCACCGCCCGTAAGGTACCAAAGCGACCATAATAGCCACCACATGTAAGCGACCAGAGCGACCAAGACGACTATCTCTATAGACAATCATTATCCTTAACGACACAACCTGGAGGGGCAGTGAGGGAAGGAGGACGGGAGCCATAGCCTCACTGCAAGGACCACGATTGAAGAGGGGGGGGGGGGGGGGGGGGGGGGGGGGTTCTGGCGTGAATCTAGTCATTGCCACACGAATTCGACCTGCACATGACGGATCCAGTTGCTTGCTAGCAAATTGAACCACCCTCACACCGACGACCACGACCCAACGGAGGGAGGGGACACAGGCCAGCATCACCGTGGCCGCACCACAGACGCATTTGTCGGTTCTCGCTGGACTAACCATGGATGAGGAGGGAGGGAGGGGAGGAGAGGGCTACAGAGAAAGGAGAGGCCGCGTCATCCATCAAACCCCTAATCGCAAGGCCGGTGAAAAGAACCCCTCGAGGAGGGCGGACCGCCGTCTCAGCTTGAGACGCGTGCGGCGGCCGCACCATGGACGCCAACAAGCACACGCCCGCGCATACAAGCTCGGCCCATGCGACCACACGAAGGCGCCGGATCCAGTGGAGTAGAGGCCGTCGCACGCCGGAAACGGTGGAGAGGAATGGGGTGATGGTCCGGTTTGGGGGTGCGTTGGGGACTCATACGCGGATCCGCCATCGCCAGGCGGCCACAGGACCACGGGCACCATTCATGGGAGCTGCACGGCGGCGAGCTTGGACACGCCCGGGCCAACAACGGCGCGCGCGCTCGAGGCGCAGCCACAAGTACAGACATGCACAGGACGCGCACACACAGGGGGGGAGGAGTGAGAAGACCGGCCGGCGACCGCCACTAAAGCGAAGGAGGAGCGGCGGCGGGCTAGGGTTTCGTCCGGGCGCCGCTAACGTGCTTCACGCGCAGCCAACCCACGCGACCCTGCCATCAGCGACCTCGACCGAGCTCCTCAGGGGACAGCGTGGCGTCCTGTGCCGTCAGCGACCGCGACCGACCTCGCCGCCAAGATCCCGCCGCCGCCCACCTCGGGCCACCGAGCCGCCCACGCCATCACCGGATCCGACCTTGGCCTCCCTAGATCCTGCCATGGAAGCGGCGGATCAGCGGCCAAACGACGTCGGCGCCATGGCCCTCGAAGAGCACGCGAGGAGGTCGTCCACGGTAAGAAAGCCATGCCGCCACCGTCCTTGCGCCCGCGCGGACTTCCGGCGACTCGCTCTGGCGGCGGCACGGCCGGGGGGAGGGGAGGAGAGGCGGCGGCGGCGCGGGATTAGGGTTCCACCCGTGCCGCCCGAGAGGGACGACGTGGGGAAATGAAACGCTACTAGTTCGCTGAAACTCGATGAAACTTCTTTGTTAAACGATAAAATCTGTCGAATCCGCTAGCTCCACTTCAACAACCAAGCAAACAGCTCTAAGAAACGTAACACTGCTCCATTTTGTTTCGTTTTCTCTATTCAGACACTGGTCTTATTAAACCCCAATCGCCAAAAGGACAAAGAATTTTGTTGCAAGAGAAATGGGAAAAAGGGCTCGCACATTTCTTTGCAAGAGATGGACCCTGGAGGGCCATGGTTTAAGATTCACAAAATAAAGGTTCATGCAGAAGGGTAAACAGTTGACGTTTAGCTAAGATAAGGAAGCTGTCATATGGAGTTTTCTGCAAGCAGACAGAAAAGATGACTTAAAGCCAGCATCCCGTGTTCCAAATTGCAATCAGGAGGAATTGATATTTCAACTTCTTAGGATAACGTCTTTTCCGTAATTATCGATTACACCCAGCGCCACAAAATTTGTTTCTTGAGGGGGAGGGAAGTGAGCAAGAAGTCAAGAGTTTTATCTTAAGGAAACTGGAGCTCTAGAAATAATAGTTTATGTGCTGAGATTAATTGTATGCTGGTGATTATTTTTCCTGTATTATATATTAAAAAAAACATCATTGCAGGGATTTAGAAACCGAGAAAAAAAAACTGAACGAAGCCGCTTCATCGCAATAGAGGCACGAGCCATAAAAGGCCGGAGCTAAGAAAGGAGCAACGAGTGGCCCAATGAGAGATCTTTTTCTACTATTTGCATCCACAGCTCCACCAACTCGGCCAACCACCACCGCGCTGTGACCTCCTACCATGCACGCCACGAACCCCGCCGGCCATCATGGCGCCTATATAGACCCGGCACTCATTCGCCAGCAAAGTGCACCACTTCACTTGCTTCGAAGCGCAAACACGCACACGAGGGAAGTTGCAGCGAGCCGGCCGGCGGTGGCAGAATGGGTGTCACTCATCAGCAGGGTCTCCGGCGGCGACATGCGGCCTCCGCATGTCCCTTCCTCGCAATATTCAGCGTGCTCCTCGCCTTGCCGGGCCTCGCCGCAGGCGCCACCCACCGCTACACGTTCAACGTACGATTGATCAAGACGAGCATTATTAGAGCTCGCTCGCGGGAATGCAGAGTTGTGCGGCTCGTACTGGCGTGCCACTAACCGCTCGTGCATGTTCTCTCTCTGTGCGCAGGTGCAAATGATGAATGTGACACGGCTGTGCATGACCAAGAGCATCCCGACAGTGAACGGGCAGTTCCCGGGGCCGAAGCTGGTGGTCAGGGAAGGCGACCGCCTCATCGTCAAGGTCCACAACCACATCAACTACAACGTCTCCTTCCACTGGTAATTAAAGATATATCGGCGCATTCCCCTGCAACTGTCGCGCTCGATCGCTCACCGGCCGGCGCGCGTCGATGAACTGAATCGCATGCAGGCACGGCGTCCTGCAGCTGCGGAACGGGTGGGCGGACGGGCCGTCGTATATCACGCAGTGCCCGATCCAGGGCAAGCAGAGCTACGTGTACGACTTCGTGGTCACCGGGCAGCGCGGCACGCTGTGGTGGCACGCGCACTTCTCCTGGCTGCGCGTGCACCTCTACGGCCCGCTCGTCATCCTACCCAAGCGCGGCGAGGGGTACCCGTTCCCGCGCCCCTACAAGGAGGTGCCCATCTTGTTCGGTATGTAAATGCCGGTGATGGTTCGAGGAGTATTTCGTCGTAGCAAATCTATGGCAATGTGATGACGGCGCATGGGTGAATTTGCAGGCGAGTGGTTCAATGCGGACACTGAGGCAGTGATCAACCAGGCCCTGCAGACAGGAGGTGGCCCAAATGTGTCCGATGCTTACACCTTCAATGGGCTTCCAGGCCCAACGTACAACTGCTCGTCGAAAGGTACCGCAGGGCACGTTCTCTTCTGTCACGAGTCCTCATCACACCCCCTCAAAAAAAAAAAACGAGTCCTCATCACAAAATTAAGCGCGGCGGCACTTGAATCATTGGTTTGTGTTGGATGAAATGATTTCAACTTCCCATCGCAGACACGTACAAGCTGAAGGTGGAGCCCGGCAGAACGTACATGCTCCGTCTCATCAACTCGGCGCTCAACGACGAGCTCTTCTTCGGGATCGCCAACCACCCGCTCACCGTGGTGGAGGCGGACGCCAACTACGTGAAGCCCTTCACCGCGAAGACGGTGGTCATCTCGCCGGGGCAGACCATGAACGTGCTCCTGACGACGGCGCCCAACCCGTTCTCCCCAGCCTACGCCATGGCCATCGCGCCCTACACCAACACGCAGGGCACGTTCGACAACACCACCGCCGCGGCCGTCCTCGAGTACGTCGTCCCCACGGTCACACGACCAGCCGCCGCGAGCCTCCCGCCGCTGCCGGCGCTGCCGCGGTACAACGACACGGGCGCGGTGGCCAACTTCTCGCGCAACTTCCGCAGCCTGGCGAGCGCGCGGTACCCGGCGCGCGTGCCGCGGGCGGCGGACCGGCACGCGCTCTTCACCGTGGGGCTCGGCACCGACCCGTGCCCGTACTCCAACCAGACGTGCCAGGGCCCCAACGGCACCAAGTTCGCGGCGTCCATCAACAACAACTCCTTCTTCCGGCCCCGGGCCGCGCTCCTGGAGGCGCACTACCGGCGGCGCTACGCCGGCGTGCTGCTCGCCGACTTCCCCACCGCGCCGCGGCACCCGTTCAACTACACGGGGACGCCGCCCAACAACACGTTCGTGATGCACGGCACGCGGGTGGTGCCGCTCAAGTTCAACACCTCCGTCGAGCTGGTGCTGCAGGGCACCAGCATCCTTGGCGCCGAGAGCCACCCGCTGCACCTGCACGGGTACAACTTCTTCGTGGTCGGCCAAGGGTTCGGCAACTTCGACCCGGTGAACGACCCGCCCAAGTACAACCTCGTCGACCCCGTCGAGCGCAACACCATCAGCGTGCCCACCGCCGGCTGGGTCGCCCTCCGCTTCTTCGCCGACAACCCCGGTAACGAACTAGGAGTAATCTCCACCAACATGCATGCTTTGACTTGCCTTGACTGTTCTCTGACTATGCTTATCGGACTTTATGTATTAACGACTCGATCCGGTCCATGCGCGCCGCAGGTGTGTGGCTCATGCATTGCCACTTAGACGTGCACCTGAGCTGGGGCCTGTCCATGGCGTGGCTCGTCGACGACGGGCCGCTGCCAAACCAGAAGATGCTACCGCCGCCGTCCGATCTCCCGAAATGCTGATAGCTGATCTCGCGAAATGGTTTTTTGCGCATGCCACTGAATATTTTGTTGTGCTTTTAAAATTATTTGGTTTGGACTATTTAATTGGTGTGCCGATTTGTGTCAAGTGCTGTTGGGATTTGGCCCTCCGCTCAATCCCTCTTTTGAAACAGAATCTCAATCTCTCTTTTGAAACACAATAAGAAGTAAATGGTTGTACTTTTAATCCTCTTTCCCCCCTTTAAATTAGTCTGTGTACACGATCGAATGCAACGGTGTGAGTATGTAACAGGGAATGACTAATAATACATTCTGCTGTCATTTTTTTCCCTAGCTCGATCTCTGCTTCCTGTATAACAGTACTGAATCTCACTGCACATAGCAGTTACATGTGTCGTGTACTCAGTTGTAGTATAGTATTATATTTTGGTCGCCTACCACCATGGATCTAACTGAATACTTGGAGCGCATGTACCGCATCATACATGCATCTCAAACAGCAAATTTGCCAACACTTGTCTGCTACCCTAGACAGGACAAGCTGTAGTAGGGACCTTAAACTAACACGCACTTCGTCTTGTTGTGAATAGTCTAGTAAAAACTAGTACTGAATTTCTATGTATATAGATCCTATTAGCATAATGTCACTCTACTCGAAGGGTACATATTGCCACTGTCGTTACTCCCTGACGATCTGCACAAACTGGACTGTTCTCACTGTCATGTAGTCTCGGCAAGCGACAGACTGTATTATGAGTTTCGAACTGAATTACCTCACCATCTAACCCAACCTCCTCTTGTCTCCAAAAACATAAAGAGAAGCCTAAATTAGTAGGATACTTTGGAGTTTGGAGGACAAAACCTAACACGCCTTGCTAGTGAAAGCCTACAACTAGCACAAGCAAAAAATCTACAGAGGAATCACATGCTTTCCAACGAGCATCAGGAGCCGATTTTTCGAAAACGATTAGCAAGCGGCTGTCTGCCTCCTCCTGACACTGCACAAAAATTAAGTCCCATTTTTTGTACTGAAGCAATAGTCTAATATCGTGTCATTGTTCCCTGATCAATGCATGTACTGGGAGTTTGAAGGAACTTTTACACCAAGTGCTTTCATTTTCTCGTTTGTTCGGTTCGATCGGTAAAGATGGTGAATGAGGTAGATATATGCTCTCCTAGACATGATGATACACACGATTGAGCGCCACGGTATAGCTAGACGATTCGATTGAACGATCTCACCTAAATACTACAACACAGGTCAAAGTAATACAATCCGATCGACCGAGCTAAAGCTTACATCGAACTCTTGACTTGTATTCTACGGGATATCCGTGGCGCGTATGAACGTCTCTCGTCCAGGGATCCACTGATGACGAGTGGAAGCAACAATGGCAGACACAGATTTGTTGCCCGTCACTTTTCGATACTCCGTAGTAATAAAATTCTAAGGCACCATAACTTGGCGTGATCACACGCACGAGTAACTGTTTGTTGCACGCAAGACTTTTCGCATCAGAAGAGAAAGAAAAAAAATGCGAAGCACCGGCGATAAAACACTTGCGGATCAGACGTTTGAAACTATTGCTGCACATTTGCACTGCAGAGCGGAGTAAAATGCAGGCATTCTCGCAAAAAAAAAATGCTGCACGCTACTGTTGCATACAGTACGTACGTGCCCACCAGGCACCGGCGCGTAGCTTCATGGTATTTTTCCATATCAGAGGCCTGATCGCTCGATGCGTCGATGCATGGTCCCTGAGGACGCGACGCGAGGAAAGGATGGGATAGATACAGGTGTGATGCATCGCACAGTGCGTCCGTACATATATGTGAGCAGTTGGTCAGACCGTCAGAGAGCCAACTCCGCAAATGCCGCTGCGCCTTGATCAGAGACAAACACGTCAGAGAGAGAGGACGCACCGTCACTAGCAGGAAATAAAAAAGAGAAAAGAAACGTGCACGAGCATGGCTGGCGCAGGAGGAGTACCCTCGAATTCAGCTTGCTGCCCTCCTCCGAAGAAGAAATGTCTCCGCGGTTCTTCAGTTTCCATCTTTGACCGCTGCACTCAGCAAACCCTCATGCTCGTTTGGCCCGGTCTGGCCGCTTTAATCATTATATCATTTTTTGTCGAACTAATCATTCTATCATTGGGAAGCAAACGCATGGCTCTCAAATCTGAAACCTCTACGGCCAGTAGATCACATGGCAGACAATTGCCTGTGCAATGCTGCTCGATCTCTTTCGCTTCTTCCTCTTGGACCGGGGAAACAAAAGGAGGGTGATGCGACTCGGAGCGTACCGCGTGCGTGGCGCTGCCGTTTCGGACAAACAGAGCGCGGGACGAGCGAGCCCACGAGTTTGGCGCCGGGCGCGATCCTGGAGCGCACATGAGCGAACGGCGCATCAGCCGGTGCGGGTGCGGAGCACGGCACGCTGTTGTTTTTGACCCGGGCGAGCGAGACGGCATGCGCACCCCCACCGCCACCGGACTCACCACGCCACGGAGCGGGAAGTGCCCGCCGCAGGCTGCGCTGTGGCCAGGGTGGCCGACCGCCCGTCCATCGCCACCTTCCCGAGGAGGAGGACTGCGCCTGCGCCCGCCTGTAGCCGAGCGCGGACGGGCGGGAGCTCAGCTCAGCCCCTCGGCGCCGGTCCACCACCGCGGCATGCAGCCTGCCTGCCGCCTCGCTGCCGTGCCAGCTCGGTTCGCGCGGTACAGTGTAAAGCTGGCGCTGCTGACCGCGCCATGCATCACTCCCGCACAGCGCAGCAACCCACTCTGTGGCCTCCATCTCTCTCTCTCTCTCTCTCTCTCTGGGGTGTACCGAGCGAGCCCCACCTACACTTGGGCGCCCCCACCCCACGTACGTACGGCCGCGGTGATATGCGAGTTCATCGCGCAACGGGGAAGGAAGAACAGACGACGGCGTGCACGGGCGGCGGTGGGAACTGGTCGACGGTACATCGCTTTACCATTTCGAGCTAAAGTTTTCGGGCTCCTGAAGATTTTGACCTCACGCAGACGCACGCACAGCCCACGGGGGACGGACGGGGCATCAGCACGCTCTGCAGTTCCCTGCACTGCCCGTGCGTCTCCATGTGCATGCGCGCGTTGGGAGGGATGGCGGCCAATCTAATGCGTGTTTGAATATGTGTTGGTCCGCTTCACTAGTCAAATTTTCTGTTCAACTTCTGCTGCGATCACTATACTTGATTGAAAGTTTTGTTGGTTATAACCAAAGTCTGCTGCCCGCCTCTCTTGTCATTTCTCCAACAGCTTGCTGCCAAATCCAAGTTCTCGGACGGAAAAAATTTGGAAGGTGCGCTTGAGAAAATTTGTCCCCACGCCTGACACGCTTTGATCTTGCACGGGGCGAGAGAGTAGGGTTCGTTGGGGTTCACCGCGGTTCTGAAAATTTTACTAGACGAGTGTGAGCTTCGAACAGCGAAAACCCTGCATACACTTTTTTTAAAAATAAAAAGAAATGAAGTGGGTCCTTTCTTCGGACGTTATGGCCCTACACAAGCTCCACTATATAACACCAGCTTTGTGTCCTTCCCAAAGTGGAGCTTCTCAAATCTCACCTCACTCCGCCAAGCCCATTATTTTCTCCCCCTTCTCTCCTGGAGAGAGAGCAGAGCACGAGGTCATCCGGCCGGCCGGCGTCCATATATGGAAGTTTTAGCGGCGGAGGAGAAGTCGTGCGGGCTGTTCCGGAAGAGGAGCGGAAGCAAGGGGGCCGACCGCGGCGGCGGCAAGAGCAGTCGGTCCTTCTCCAGGCGGTGCGCGCGGCTCGTCAAGGAGCAGCGCGCGCGGTTCTACATCATGCGCCGCTGCGTCACGATGCTCGCGTGCTGGCGCGACTACGCCTGATTTGCCGGGCTGGCGGCCGCAATGCATGCCGCACGGTGCTGGAGAAGCAGATCAGGAAGCAGCTGGTGGATCGCCGCCTCCTTTAGCAACTACTCCTAGAACTGTGTAAAAAGAAGTTTTTCCCCCTTTCCTCTTGTATTATTTTCCTCTTTGGCTTCTTCGGAGCAGAGGGTATAATGCACTTGTGCAGGTTTCTTGACTATCGCTGCAGTGTGCACTTTGTTGCGTGCTCAATGTATTGTGGGCGTCTGAATGATATAGAGGAACTCGATTAATCAAATGGCGTCTGAATGATATAGAGGAACTCGATTAATCAAATCGCAGCTCCCTGCTGGTGCAGCTCCGTTGCTTCTCGATCCTAGTTTTGGCTCCTAGATGCCTCATCGGAGTGCGAAGAGACTGTACTTTTGGACTGTTGCTCAGCTCTTTCTTTACAATTTGTTTCTGTAAAAATCCGTGAAGCGCTGAAAAGCAGCCTTGAACATTGGCCCTCGAGTGTCCGATCACCCATTTCGCCGCTGAATCTGGATGGCTTCGAGTTGTTATTGTAACCACTACAGGATGTTGTACTATACTTGGTTTGATATGGTGGTGTTACCTGTCTAGTTTTACCTGTAATAACTTGAGTTACGACGAGTCTGCGAGACCATTCTGGTTGCGCACTCCCGAGGCCCGAGTGTGCTTACGCATCACATAATTTACTCCTCCCCAAACGACGCCTCCGTATCTCAGCGTCCACTGTGGATTGCACGCCATCACTAGTAAAAATCCCCTCCCCCACTGGGACCAATTTCGGAGCGCAGTGTACTTGCAAGCAAGCCTCCCAGACAAGAGTCGCCAGTCGTATTCATCTACGAGCAGACTACGACGACCTCTGTACATTGGCCCGCTCGTACCGATGATATACACGATGACACGAACACTGTCAATCACCAGCAGAAATTTGATTTCTGTCACATTCATTCTCCTGCCCATTCTTTCTCCTCAGCGTGCTCTCCTTACGTACTAGGAGAGCTGCATTTCTTGACGCCCATCATCTATGCCTAGGGAAGATGCCAGGGACCCGGAACATGCTCGCCGCTGCCATGCCACGCTACGAGCGCTCGCAGGATCAGAGCACCGGCGCGCGGTGGTCCTGCGATCCTATCGAGTCCTACTAGTCCTTGAAGGCAACCGGGTGTAAGCCAACAGAGGATGCACGACACAGGACCCCCACCTCGCGCACTGTCTCGATGCACGCCCGCCCGCAGAGCACAGCGCGGCCGGCCGCATACGGCTTCTGGGGCGCCTCTGGAGTGTCTGTCCCGCCAAAGCCAGTCCATTGGGACAGTGCAATCCATATCCAAAATGTACTAGTAGTACATCAGTTGCAGATCATCTTATACTGAATCCCCGAATATTTTTGGTTAAGACCATCGATACCATTTTGGTTCATGTTTGCGAGAAAGAAAAAAAATACTGCTATTACTTGTTTGAAAATTGACGCCTCTCGCCTGCATTCGTTGAGAAAAAGGAATTTTAAAAATCGTAAAGAATATGTCAATGAGAACATTGTCAAACCGTTTGAAGCTACGGGAGTAAGCAGAAGATGGTCCGAGCTGAGAGCTTCAGAACCGTATGAGGAACGTCATATTCCACAATGCTGTTTATAGCTTTACACCTACCCAGGCACCTCATCAACCCAAACCGTCTGTGGTCTTGACACGAACTTTGCCCACGAATTTTGTACCTGAGCAAAAGAGGAAAACGGAATCGTCATTGCTGAAGGCCGGCCTACAGGTGTTGCTCAGCCTGTGTGCGTGGCAAGCAACGAAGGATATAATGACAGATGGTTGCCGCAGTAGTCTCGTCAACCTCTTCTGAGTCTTCTCCGGCAAAGCAGGGCGAGCAGCTTGCCGCGGGAGAAGAAGCAACAGCAGTAGCAGAACTGCATAAGCACGGGTCAATCTCCTCTTCCACCGAAGAAAATCAAGGTAATCACATGTTGCGCCTAAAGATCCCCACTTCACGTAGTATGCATGCTCCCTGAATCCTGAACTGAGGGCGTGCCTGATTTTTGTTTTTCTTTTTTTTTCCGATGCATTTTTTTGGTTATACTAAAAAACAAACAGAAGAAGTAAAACTGAATAAGCACTAGATATGAGGTCGATGAAAACGTTACTGTTCACCTTTGTCTCCTGAACAGTATGCTTTTGGTTTTTGAAGGTACTATATAGTCATGGTCGGGTAATCTAATAGGAGTACTCAGTTTACTCCATTTCAGGTTCAAAACTGAACATGGCTGACACCGTAGATTTAACTGGGGATGGAGGTGTTATTAAGACAGTGATCACGAAAGCAAAGGCTGATGCTGCTTCACCTTCAGATAACCTTCCCATTGTTGATGGTATTGATCTATATCTTGCACAAATCAAAGATTACAGTTTGCAATTACTCATCTTCAGGAACAGTTATATATGCAGCCTGAGTCAAGTGATGTTCAGTGATGCCAAACCCAAACCTGTTTGGCTTTTGATAACACTGAAATGCTACTGAAACAGCCTTGAACCTGTCTTCCAGAAGCAGTGTGGCTGCTTGATATAAGACTGAAATGCTACTAGATTGACAGTTCATGACAATAAGTACTGCAGTTTATAATTAGTTGCACACTTGCACTATACTAATCATAAACTTGCTGAGAATCATAACAGTTTGTACTTGTGCTCAGTTCATTATGAAGGTACGCTTGCTGAGAATGGCGAGATTTTCGACACTACTCATGAAGACAACTCTGTTTTCTCATTTGAAATTGGAGAGGGAACCATTAAAGCATGGGATATAGTTATAAGAACTATGAAGGTGAATGCTAATCAGTTATTTTCAATGAAGCATGATTGGTTCTTAATTATTCTTTTGCTAATTTTTGTTATAACGGACTGTTGAAGGTTGGGGAGGTTGCAAAAATCACCTGTAAGCCGGAATATGCATACGGAGCTGCGGGTTCACCTCCAGAGATACCACCTGAGTATGCTTTTAGTTGAACTTGTGATACTAAGATCCAAGTTTTTGGAATTTCTAATCCAAAGATGACAGAAGCATATTGGTTCTTGCAGTGCAACTCTCATTTTTGAGGTGGAGTTAGTGGAATGCAGACCTAGGAAAGGTTCAAGCCTCGAAAGCGTATCTGAAGAGAAAGCTAGGCTAGAGTAAGAATTCCATTTTTTAAGCTCACGGTCAATTTAGAATTCCATTTTTTTTAAGCTGCGGAATATATAAAATATCGTCCATAAATTCACGTTTGCAAGTGCTAATACTTTTTTGTTCGAGTCTGTAATGACACTTGCTAGAGTGGAAAGATATTAGTATTTAAGCTGAAGGGCTTTCCTGAGCAGGGAGTTGAAGCAGCAGAGGGAGGTAGCTGCAGCAGCGAAAGAGGAAGGAAAGAGGAAACGGGAAGAGGCAAAAGCAGCGGCAGCCGCCCGTGTGCAAGCAAAATTAGAGGCAAAGAAAGGCAAGGGGAAGAAGGCTAAGTAGCCCCCTTTAGCCTAGAGAATAATGAGTATGGAGTCTTGGAATATAACAAAGAACTGAATAATGACATGCAGAGATACAATCATGAATCAGAGAAATGTTTCAAAACGTCTTCTCTGCTGCTCTGTAGCTTTCTCTCTGTTCAACTTTCAATCGTTTACAGACGAATTTTCCATAGTATTGGAACTGTTGAAATTTCTGAACGGTCTGTGTACAAATTTGTCTCCACTCCCCTACTGTCAAAGGCATGCACTGCAGGTCAACTGAAGAACTGCTTCACGGTCTGCGGCCGAGTGCTTCGGCACACTATTCTGGTTCTGCCGCAGCATTCAGCCAATGCAAGGAGTAATAGTGAGGACTGATGAGTTATGGAAGTATGGAATCCATTGTTTATCCAGGCAAGGCCGCGCAGCTAGGAACTGGTGCCGAGAGCTTTACAGTTAGCACTGCATCAAGGTCGTTGTCAATAGAAGCTCCAAATTTAATCACCATTGCTACAATACCCACTGCTGACCGAGTCTCTAAACAATCAGGTGGAATTGTACATACGTAATGTGCAACAGAACTATTGACATATACTCCACTATACAAACAATCTGAGATGAATGGTGACTATGATACGACATAGCAATACATTAACCTGAAAACAGTATGGGCATAAACTTTACAACAGCCTTGAGTTCAGACTTCCGTCTTTGGTACTAGTACAGCTCACTCTAGATTTCTAAACAGGAAAAAGGAGATGAAAACCTAAGTCAGCATTCCTAAATAGGACCCCAGAAGGCACTGGGAAACAATCCTGAAGCTCTGTATCTTGCAGAATCCTGCCTGAACATATTGGACTCTGTGTAGCACCCTCAGTCCAGATCCCATGTTCAAGGATGAAAAAGTGTACTTGTTTAAAGTTAAAATCAAAATTGTGAAGAATAGCACATTAGCACTTCGTGTTGGCGTGGTTCGTTTGCAAATTAGCATATATCTAACATGATCACATGTGCCTCACATTGGTGGTGACGACAGCGGAATATCATATGATGTGCGGAAGCGAATACCATTTCCCATGTTCCTTGATGTTGGGCAGAGCCAGCAGAATGTGTTAGAACCAAGCACCTGTTAAGAAAAATAATGGAATGTTCGAAGGTGAGGATAATATTCATAAAATGATCTTTATATGGAAATCCAGCTAATATGAAAATCGACATAAATCATGTCAAATAGAAGGCTACAATAGCAATTATGGTCTGGGCATTTGACAGCCCTCTTTAATAGGCAAATAGAAAATCCAGACCACGGGTACGCATGAATGTTATTTCTGTCAAGCATGTGCCATTTCAAACTGCGAAAGCATATTTTATGCCATTACAATTCTGAAAGATTAAAACTAAAGCAACGAAAAGAATTCTTACCGAAACAAGATTTTCATAGTATCCAAGGTCATAAGGATGATGGTAAAGATTTCCAGATTTTTCAGCCAGCCACAAGGCTCTAACTCCTTCATGGTACTGTAAACCACCAACAATAACTAACATCATTTAAAATCTAAAAACAAACATCCACGAACATAGCTTATCCAATTTCCAAACCTCAATAGTAGTTTTATTGTGTAAAATGAGGTAAACATGCCAACCCAAGAGGACCATCAACGCCAAAGCTAATGGACACAGAAGAATGCCACAAATTATCTGTACAGGTTAAAACACTTGCGTTACTTATTTAATTTAAGTGGAACTCCAGCGAAGTCTGAATTTGATATGCTGGTAGCTGATTGCCCTAACGCAGGTACTTACAATAGAGGTTCTAGAAGAATCACTGTCTGTTTGTTCATCCTTCGGCAAACTATGCATGGCACCCCCTATAATCAGAACCTGATGCAAACATGAATAATTTCATACTCAATCTTTTGAGAAGATTCCATTCCTCAAGGAAATCAAGGAAAAGGAAGTACCATAGAATAGAGGCTTGCAATCACAGCATATAGAACGAAGACTAGGAAGATTTTGTAGTTCTCATGCCCAACACAGTTATTGATCCATATACAGTGGTGGTCCTGCCAAGAAATGAAAGTTGATTGATGCGAATTGGAATCACTGATAGGAGAAACCTGGAGTTGCACCATTAGTATTGGTCAGTACCATTCTCAGAACACATCTTTTGCAGGCACGGCAATGGTGCGCACGAGGAGGCTTATAATGGGAACACTTCTGGCAATACCTCAAATCACCACCCTGAAATGATAATAACATTAAAATTATAAGCGGATTTGGGCATGGAGCAGATAAAGAAAGGTACATTCAAGTGCAAAGGAGCAGATTGCAGTTTCTCCTGTATTACAATGACGAAAGCAAAGATAGAGGGCCAAAAATTAGCGGTTAATTAAATTCAAGGGCAATCAGTCCATAAATCCCCCCACTAGACCTCATCTGTTCATTAGTATCGAGTAGCACAATATTAAAAGCCCCGGAAACATCAAAGAAAGCACAAGAAAACAACAACTGTTAACTGCATTATCTTCCCGTGTCCCATATGGGCAATCAAATCAAACATAACCATGATTATTCAGCAGGATGAGCTCTTTGCCAGGCCTAATTGGGAATAATTAATTCCTATGCTCCAGGAAAGAATTTATTTTCCGGATCCCGAGCTTA
The DNA here is from genome assembly GCA_012490785.1 of Eragrostis nindensis. Lineage (NCBI taxonomy): Eukaryota > Viridiplantae > Streptophyta > Magnoliopsida > Poales > Poaceae > Eragrostis > Eragrostis nindensis. The sequence goes on from JAAXCT010000927.1 coordinate 209,538, forward strand.
CCGTATTTTTGGCTTAGGTGATCAGTATGCCATTTTTTCCTTATGAAATACATACAATTGGAACAATGCGTTGGTTACACTAATGCAAATGTTCTGATTCTTCATCGACATATTCTGCCTACAGGATGGTTCCACGAGTTGAAGCTTAGATAGACATAAAGTTTATAATTCATAGCGCCAAGGATAAGCAGATGGTGAATACAGGATCCACAACTTAAATGCTCTGCACAAAACTGATGAGTTATAACTGGTGAGAGCAAGGATCCATAATAAAGACTTGAATGCTTCCTGGTTCGCTCACCCAAAGACACTCCAACAATCCAGACCCACGCACGGAACCACCAACTGGCTAGATCTTGCTAGTAGGCAATGTTAGACACCTAAGCCCAGGATCCATTTTGATACTAGTTTAAGTCACTGATTGTGCAGAATGTAACTACCACTCTACTCAGAGATCTAAACTTCACAGCTCGACACAGCGGGGGCCTGCGAGATCTGGAGTGGTCCATGACGGAGGGGGGAGCGAGGCAGGGACCACAATTACCTTGCGCTTGATCTCGTGGATGGGGCTGTCGGCGTCCTCGACGTCTGGCAGGAAGGCCGCCGGCACGCGGCCCGGGTCCCGCGACACGGCGACGGCGTAGGTGGCGACGCAGGCAGCGGTCAGCGCGGTGAAGGCCGCGGCGCTGGCGACCCCGGCGGCCGTGGTGAGCCCCAGCCACGCGGGGATCGCCAGGAACACCGTCGTGTAGTAGACGTACCCGATCGCGGCGAGCACGGAGAGTATTGGCACCGTCACGTACCCCGGCCGCCCCATCCGAGCCGCCGCCGCCGTCCGGCGCGGCCTAGTGCTCCTCCTCCGCCCCGGCGCGGCGGGAGGGCATTACGGGGGAGGACGCCCGCGCGGCGTCGGGAGGGGAGCTCGTCCCGCTCGCGGGAAAGGGGCGGAGTAAAGGGAGGGGAGGCAGCCGCGCAGCGAGTGAATTGGTTTGCTTCGCAGTTTACTCCTACGGGCAAGCTGCTGTGTTTGAGTTTGACCGCGGAAAAGAGCGCGTGTGCAGTGATCGCCGTGGCAGCGACGGGCTGTGTGATGGGGTTGGTAGTCCGTGGACGTCCGGCCGCGTTGCGCCGTGCCCGTGCGTCGTCGGTTGCGGCAGGGACGTCTGAACTTGCGTGGACGCGACGGCCGGGGCCGTGCAGGATTTCTGACGAAACGTCGAAACATGATCAGGAACCAGCTGAAAAAATACTCCTACTCAATTCCAGAGCAAATCTGCGCAGAAAAGAAAAGTTTGTCACTCATCTGTTGTTCGGGCAAATTTACGTAGAGTATCATATTTGCTAGTATACCAGAACATCCGGGAAAAAAAAATAAGAATTCAGCATGGATCAGCTATGACGGAACGATCTGTCACCTTCTCCAGGTGCGGCTAGCCTGGCCTGGGGTAGGACTTCGAATTCAATCCCATCTTTTCGCAACGTACTGTAGACCATAGCCTCGCTTTCAAACGGAAATTGCACTAGCTGAAATTGTCCTTCTTCACTCTATGGGGTTGCACATTTCAATTTTCAAAACTTCAGTGTACGTCTTGAACATGCTATAAAACTTACAATATCTATAGCAACATTTCCAGACTTGTAGCTTGGTTAATTACCTGTGGTATAACACTAGAATATACATCAGTAAAGAGCAGGCACTCATATTTACAACTATTTTTACATTTTTGTGATAGATGAAATGAATGACGATATTGTGGTGACTTTGGTAATTTTAATATCTGACATGCCATCTGTGGGAATTTAGCATATGTGTGCATGCTTACAACAATTTGTGTCAAATTTATAGAGAACATTTTAGAGTATTCTCTCAATTGATTGTATCCATGTTGTGGACTCAGTCCTACGAATCAGAGTCTCTGGGTCAACACGAAACGAGCATTAGTATTCATGACAATTTTGTTCTTCCAAAATGAAAGTATTCAAAAGGTTATCGAGCAAATTATGAAATATCCCAAGATCTAGATATTGTTTTTCAAAACTTTGAAAACGGCACACTTGTCCACCCTATGTAGTTCCAATATTAAGCCCATAAATAGATATGCATGGTAGCAGAGGATCTTACACATATAGTGATGTATATTGCATAAGAGAATGCATCATTGCACAAATTAGTTACAAAGCATCTCTATTGAAGTGAAAAAAGTATACAGTTTTGATCAAAAGATGGTGCGAGAACCACAAAACTTATACTAGTGAATAGTAACGAAATAGAAATAGAGTACATCACATTCGCAAAAAACTAAATAGAGTATATCTTTACCATTACAAAAAATTATAAAGATAATGGCATGCATTCATTTTTGTACAATTCTTGCTTGATACTAAACCTTCGATACAATATACAATTGATATTTGTTCGATGAATAATTGCTATAGATGATTTAAAAATATTCAACCTTAGATTGCATGATCTAGTAATTAGGGCGTTATCCGCACCAGGCATAAGGTATATGATGCTACATCCCCTATGATTGAGAAAAATGTATTGACTAAGGCATGTGATGAGTGGGACGAATATGATGTCATCGGCCATGAGGCTCCACATGCTTTCTCTAACAGAGTGAATGATGCGGTTGATACACACTGAAACTTGTTGATGGTCAAACATCTAAATCTTGCATCCAAGTCCCCGAATCCTATTCCGGTAGATGATATGCAGGAGATTCCGGAAAGGTGATGCTAGAAAACACTATAGCCTCTTAGCCATTCACGTGACAACTATTGTTTGGACATTCACGCACTATGATAGCATGGAGACAATCAGCAGAGTCATTGAAGCCTACCGGACAAGCTCATTAAGAAGATGATCTATACTTGTTTACTAAAAAAAGATGATGCGTATTCTTGCTAGAGCATAATTCCATGTTTTCACATTGAGACGATCAAATACATATGACCTGTAAGGTATATGTATTGGCAATGGTAGAGACGATTTGTCTGGTAACCTTGCTTTTTTTTATCTCTCTCTTTTCTTTCTCCTTCGTGTTCTAACATTTTTCATGTTAAATCATAAATGAATTGCCTATTATTTTTCACCAGCTTAGATTTTTTTAGTGAATTGGTTGGTGCATGTGCAACTTAACATGGTATGTGGAGCCTCTACGAGGGGAAGTGTTGAAGCAGCCCTCCTCTTGTCTACTCTCTCATTTCACACACGCCGTTGCCCCCGCGTCGCTTGCCGGAGACCTTTTACAACTTGTCCCCTGAACATCAGCGTCACGGCCTGACCCTCGCCGACGGTGGCGGGTGCCCGGTGGGCACGCGGAAGCGTGTCAAACGCTTCTCGGAACGCGAAGTTTGGGTGGCTGAGCACGGGAAGGATGCGGGGATCGCCCAGCAACACCATAGTGCATTCCCGATAACGGCAGGCATGGACAAAAGCAGCAAAGTAGCATCGCGAGGGAATTGGTTCATTTCGCAGCTGGCTCGCTGGTGTTTGACGGGCAAAAAGAGCACCTGGTTGCTGATCGCCGTGGCGGAAGTGGGCATCGGTAACGCGTGAACGTCCGGCAGCGTGGTGCTTTCTCAGCCCGTGCCTGCCGCTGTCGTGGTAGCTGAGGTTGTGGCAGGGACCTCTGAACTAGCGTGGACTCGACCGCTTCGGCCTTTGCAATTGCAGGAGGGGTTGGTCTTTGCCGGAGGAAGTTGAGCCAAGACTGTCGTGGGCTTTTTTTTTTTGAAAGACTGTCGTGGGCTTCGGTCTGAAAGAAACAACTATGCATCATATGCTACGGTCGATCCGTGACCAAACATAGCCAGAAATCAGCTGAAAACGTGATATGAGCAAAAAATTCAGCCTGTGGTATACTGGTATGTTATTGAGCAGCGTTTCTTCTTAGAACTTGGCCAGCCAAATACACCGGAAAGCAGCTCAAAGGGAAGGAAATATTGACAATTCTGCAACTTCTGCGAAGGCCTAACTAGGTTGTGCTCTGGGCCAGGATTTCCGTCAGAAATCAGTATCCGTCCATTTCTTCAGAACTTAAGAGCATAGCCTTGACGTTGCTTTGTCGGTGCTTCTTGACGTTGTACTCAAACCAGCATCTGCTGCGGTTAGAATGATCCTTTGCTTTGCCCCATGGGATAGCACTGGCACATCTCGAAACTTACAGACTTCTAGTACCGGCATTTCCATGGATCCCTGCTCCCTGACGCAGAGGGAACTCTGTTGCCCCCAATGAGATTGCATGGTTCATTGCGCTAAACTTACAGCTCACTGCTCGTACACCTTTGTTAGCATACGACTCCTAATATTAAATGGCACAAAGCGCTCGTTTGTAACGCTCGATGCAGCTTTGCTGATTTTCAATTCGAACAAGGCAAAGAGGAAGAAAGGAGAATTATGGTATGTCTGCATCTTTAATCATACATAAGTACGGAGCATATTAGAAGAACCTTCTTGTATTATACTCTCTCCGTCTTAAAATAATTGTCGTTTTAGCTCTCGGCACGGAGATTAAGAAAAGTTGGTACAGGTAGGTGCGCAGAAAACGAGAAGGAGAGAGATAGAGATAGAGGTGTATTGGAAAGAGAGAAAGGTGCATCGAGAAGTGAGAATGACAATTATTTTGAGAAAACTAGATGGAGTTAGGATGCTAAGTAAACTGGGACGGAGGGAGTACTCACGACAACAAGCCCGTGTCGGTCGCCTTCTTTGGCACCACCTCGTGTCAGGCAACAGAGGAACTGAGAAAGGCAGACACATGTCCTCCTGAACATTCTCTTGTGCCTCGTCCATTGTTCTGTTTCCCGGACCAAAAGGTTCGAGAAGCTCTCAGGCTCAAGCTACAGAAGGCGAGGTGGCATCGTCACATGCCCGATCGCCACTGGCGTTCCTTGCCACCAGCGAACAATCTGATGACGTCCAGGGTCACGTTTCTCGTTTGCGTTAGCAGTCTGCAAATAGTTGCTTCACTGGTAACACCAGGCTAATTTGGAGGAAGCATCTGATGCTCGGATGCTGCATCAGACGTTCTGAGGCTTCAAAACGTCACTAATACACAACTTACAAGTCGATCTTTAGTTCTTTACATACAAAACCCTACAAGCTCAGTGAAACAAAGAGAAAACACACCACATCGCACACTCAATTTAAACTACGACTGTACATGACAAACGCAGCACCAGTGCGGAAGCGCCCGGTGCTGATGAACAAGTCCAAACCGAGATGCGTTTGGTTGGTTAAGGTTACAGGCGTTCCCAAAGCAGCGTCACAGCATGAGGCCGAGGCGCTCGCTGGCGACGTCGCACTTGACGGACGCTAGCCCCACACGGCCGCGCTCCAGGTCGTACTCCACCCACACGTTCATCTGGTGGTGGTGCCCGATGACGTACGCCGTCAGGGGCACCATGTCCGCGTTCCCGAACGTGAGGCACCACACGCCGTCGCCCCCGCGCCGCTCGCCGGGGACCTTGTACAGCAGCCTGTCCCCCGACACCACCATCTCCGCGCCCTTGAACAGCAGCGTCACGGCCGGGAGCCTCGCCGACGGCGGCGGCCGCCCGGCGGGCACACGGAAGCAGGTGTCGAACGCTTCTTGGAACGCGAAGTTTGGGTCGCCGAGCGCTGGGAGGACGGGCCGGGTCTGTCTCAAGAACTCTGCTTTCAGGGCGGAGTAGGCGTCCCCGAGGAGGAAGGTGAACTGCGTGCCGGAGTCCACCATGGTCTGGCCCGCACCGGTGTGGTCCGGCGCGAGCACCGACGCCGGGATGGGCAGCGGCTTGCCGCCGACGCGGATGCCGAGGAGCTGGACGGAGTAGGCGACGCGGTCGAAGTAGGGGAGCGGCAGCGTCGGCTGGTACAGGGGCGTGTAGTTGAGCGGCAGGAAGGGGAGGTCGCTGTGGCCCAGCAGCAGCACGCCGGCGTCGTCGCGGTCGGAGATGCAGTACGAGAAGCGGCGCGTGCTGGCCTGCGACACGAAGGAGAGGGCGCCGCGGTTCATGCCCAGCAGCCCGGCCGTGGCGACGGCGTCGGGGGACGAGTCGTACGCGCTGGCCATGCACCCGAACGCGGACCGCAGCGGCGGCGCGTCGCCCACGCGGAAGACGTCGGTGGCGAGCGCGCCGTCGGACGTGGACCCGTCCGCGTAGGACAGCGACACGCGGCACTGGCGCGAGGCCGCGTCGCAGGACGGCGGCGCCGGGAGGTCACGGGAGCTGCACTGCTTGGAGCCGCAGGGCACGGACGCGAAGCTCGCCGAGGCCCTGGGCCGGAACGACGCGCCCCGGGCGGCGGTGGCGATTCCCTGGCGGCCCGGCGCGCAGAGCAGCCAGGAGAGCTCGCTGCCGGTGTCGAGCACCATGGTGACGTTCTGCGGCGGCGTGCCGACGGCGAGCGAGACGGTGAGGCTGACGTTGTGGTGGAACCGCAGCTTGCTCGGCGGCCGCGGCAGCGCCCCCGCCGGCACCTGCCGCGCCCGCAGCGGGAACGCCCGAGGCTTCGCCGCCGGCCTCGCGGCCGCCGAGGCGGACCACGGCCGCCGCGCCGCGGCGGCGAGCAAGAGGGCGAGGAGGCAGACAAGCAGCCGCGGCATGGTGGTGATTGCGACGTGCGGCCGGGGGCCTATGCGCGCATGTGATTTTGAGTGTACGTGGTGACGGGTTCCTGGTGTTGGATTCGGGGGGGTGGGGTTTCGGCCGGTTCGTGGTGGATTTTATCCGGGTGGCGAGCGAGGCGGGGGATGGAGCGCGTGCACTGGAGTGCAGTGGAGTGGTGAAAGTAATCAGAGGGATGGCCGGGGAGTGTGGACTGGGGAAGAGACGCGTCGGCGTCGCTTTCGCAGGGAAGAGGCTGCCGGCCTCTTTTCTGCCTGTCGTCTTGTAGCTTCGGAACCGGAGAGCGCCAGCTGTGCTACTCACGGATAGCATTTCAGTAGCCCTGTACAAATTCACTGCTGCATGCGGCGGGTACTCCGTATAGTATAACAGTACACTGATGCGTTACTACGCCAGGCTGTACAGCGTAGGCGTGCTCGTACGGTGTACAGCCCCGCGGTTTCGGCGTTGTTTGATTTGCATGCACGGGGGTGACATTTGATATGGCGTGTTCGTGCTGTGCAGGTGCGTTGCATCCTATGCAATGCGCGCTTGACAGACAGGCCAACGAGTGTAAAGACTGTACCGTGCCATGAGGATGAGTTCGCGAGCGGGCGGCTGCGGTTCAGATCGCCGCGCTCCGTTTAAATCCGACAAAACGGACTCGCTGATGATCTTTCCGCACCGCCCGGAACTTTGAACGGTTTTCGGCGGAAAGATGCATCTTTTGCCAAAGCAATTCGACTATTATAGATCACTTGATCACTCTAACATACTATTTGATGTTCAACGACTACTCAAAATAGAGGAATGTTCCTAGCAAGCCTTGCCAGTTGGCACCAGCATGAAGAAGTTATGTTGACCGTCACAGGCAGCAGTATTTTTCTACTTTCGTTCAGCAGAGAGGGTGTTAAATCCTACCCAAGAAAATGTCCAATGGTGCGTGCACCGAAGTAACGATCTCATCTACCGCCAGGACACCGCAAGGATAAGGTACAGCTCGCACCGAAAGGATGATGCGGTGAACGCGATCGCATTGAAGCTACGTTAACCGGAGCAAGTACCGCGGGGCCTTTCCGCGCCGGCCCCGGTGCAAAGCGATCCATCGATGCATTCACTCATCATCGCTCGTCACCGCGACGCGGTTTGGTCCTTCCTCTTGCGCGCCGGCCTTTTTACTGCTGCTAACAACTCGTCCTGCCATTGCATCGGCAGCGGCCTGCTGGTGGAGCCACCAGTCACCGCCCCGCGTCGCACGCACACGGCGGCGTGCAGGCGCGGCACCACTCGCCGCGCTCGTGCGCCGTCCTAACCGGTGTAGCCGGCTGCTTTATTAGCTGCACTAATGATGATGCTCTGCACTTTGATTGGCTAGTACTTGCAAACTATGCAGCCTTGTATACAATTACACTCCTGCTAGTCATAGTACTAACACTCTAATCTCGACAGTTCCGTTATTGTATATGGTAGGTGTGGTACGTGTACGTGTCTTTGTGCGCGGGCATAAATTCGAAAACCAGTAGCAGTACTGCACACTGCAGAGCACTTAAGAAGATTTGCTCCTCTGTCTGTCCTGACAGGCTTTGATCGCCGTAAACAAAACCACACGGGTTACACGGGGTTTCGCAGGGTTACAAGCACGAATGGCCTCGGTGACATCGTACTCCCCTGTTTCCTGTGCGTATTAGAAATCCCATTATCACGGGGAACAACATTGAGAGGGTACAAGGATCGAACCCACTCGTGGACGCACGTCGTCTGACCCCCGTTTTTCGGGGCCAGCCTTCAAGTAGCTCCGATTTTGTTCAGCCATTGTCACTCTATAAACAGTAGTAGAGGCAGCTGGAAACAGCAAGGCAGTGCAGCAGCTTCTGAATAGGGTAGTAGTAGGCTGCATTCCACCGACCCTCGGACAAAATAATCCGTCCGGCAACACGATGCTACTACCGCATAGAGATGCATGCAATGCGTTGCTCGTCTCGTCGTCTTCCTACGGGACCAACAAAAATTTCATTCAGACCCAGACCGTAGGGATTAGAGCGTGGTTTGGTAGTGGAGTCCAGCCAGCCGCCCAAGTTGCCGGGCGCCCAACAGTGGCCTTGACTTGTCGCCCCAGGTAGCCGCCCATCTTCCGGCTCCAGACCTGCTGTTTCGGAGAGAGGTGTGGGCGGCTTGTAGATTACTAGGACAGATCGCACTCCAGCAGGAGATATCGCCGAATCAAATCGATCAGCCGGTCCTAAATCACAGCTAAGCAGCAAACGGATACTGGAGTAACAAACCTAAGGCTTCAAAAATAAGAAATGCCGAACCTGTGCTAGCTGATGACGCGCGCTGCACATCAACGTATAGTACCACTGATTCAATCCTTCGATGGAGATAAAAACTCGACCTGCCGAGAACAGAAGCCACCCCGACGGCATCTAAACTAATAAGGCACGAGTTGCCTGCGTTTAGTTGGCTCACCTAAATCTTATGTACCCAACCTCTAATCCACCCTTTGATCGTCCCTCCACTTCTACCTCCACCTTTGGATTTAAAGCGAGGTGGGGCCATTACAAGGAATGTAACACCTTGTTACACGATTACAACAGAGAAAGTCTAACATTTGGGGCTCAAAATAATTTTTTTCTCACCTGCCACCTTCCTACCCGCCCGCAGCACCCACCAAAATCCTGTCTTTCCTATCCCATGCTTCGCTTTCCTTTCTTCTCCTTTCCTTGCGCATGCTTCGCTTTCCTTTCTTCTTTCCTGCCAAAAATCACGCCTTCCTTTCTTCTCGATGCCAAAACTCTCTCCTGCGAAATCTCTCTCCTGCCAAAACTCTCTCCTGCCAAAGTTTCTGCTTCGCTTTCCTTTCTTCTCCTTTCCTTGCGCATGCTTCGCTTTCCTTTCTTCTTTCCTGCCAAATCGCGCCTTCCTTTCTTCTCGATGCCAAATCTCTCTCTGGGAAATCTCTCTCCTGCCAAACTCTCTCCTGCCAAAGTTTCTGCGAACCAAATTTGAACCATCATCCCGGCGCGGTCTCTTTCGATTGCCTCTCCAAGCTCCCAACGCCGGCGGTCGAGCTCCTTCGTGATCCCTGATCATCAACGCCGGATAGCTGGCCACGCCGGTGGAAACCGTATAGGTCGCCGCGCCTTTACCCTCGGTGATCAAGGTATCCATCCCTGGCTATCGAGCTCTTGGTGGCCACGATCCGCGTTGATCCCTGGTCAGCTACGCAATCATCTCCGGTTTGGAGACGCACGGTTTTGATCTCCATAATTTCCCTTCATTATTTGGTTCCCTAGGTTTCATGATGGTTTCAATTTTAGGTTGATTTGCAGGAAAGATGGCCTCGGATACTCCCCTACGCGATATCACAAACGTTGTTCCAGATAGTGCGTAATCAATTTGTCAATTTCGCGACATGATTTTCTGTTTTACTCTGACGCCGAAACAAAAATCGTTTTGAAGGTCATGACGATGATGATCTGATATCAAAGGAACGCGCTCTGAACAGAGCTCGAGTGAGCAGGTTCCGCGAGAGACACCATGCATCGGTCTCAAGTTCCAACAGTCGCAGTTCGTCCCATTGCCACACCCCTTTCATCAGTCCTGGTACGGATGGCAATTACATTTTATCTACGACCATCCTTAATCTTGAAATTGAGCCTCGAAATGATTTTATATTCGCAAGGCGGCAAGGAAAATTCACGTCTTGATGTGCTTAAAGTCCGTTCTGAAACCCCTGTGAGAATCAATGATACAGGTGAGTTCCTTATTCACAAGTGTACTACTACCCAGCTCTTCTTTTATCCCCTCCAAATTTTGACAAGCTCACTGAATTTGTTCTCTTCGCTGCCACAGTAGAGTCATGATTGACTAATTGCTCCCTGTCTTGTTAATGCAAGTTCCAGCTTGTTGCCTGTTTTGATCTTGGCATTGCACTGAAGTGAAACCCCTGTTTAATACTGATATTGGCAGATAGTCAAGAGTTAGCTCATCTTGCTTGAGCAGAATATTCCTTTTTGTGGTCGCTTGTTAGCATGTACTACCGTCAGTGCGTCCAGTAAATTGGCCTGCTTGCCTTGAGCTTACTCGGTGATCGTCGCTCCAGTAGCATCAGATTGCCTTGGTTAGTGCTTATGTCTGCACTGCTTCGATTTTCTCCTTCAATTACATGATTGCTCGGCTTGTAGTAGCACTTGCAGGCATATAGGCTGTTTGTATTTTCTTTTATCAACAGTCAGTGCAGCCCTTTGCTTAATCAATCATATTTAATCGTTTTGGGCAGCTCGGTTATTAGCTTAACTATTTTTCTTCATTGCCGCAATCTTTAATAATCTTTTAATTGAGTTGTAGCTCTGGAAGTTGCATGGCGTGCGCGTATATGCATTAATTTATTGTTTCCAGCTTGCATTCTCAAGTTGCCTGATGTTGTAGCCTGATGTTGGTTTTCATCCACATCCGAGTTTGTTATTATTTGCCAGATCTTGTTTTCATTTCTATGAGTGTGCCTTTTTGGAACTTTTTCTTTATGATTGCGCCTTTTCGGAACTTTTTCTTTCGAGGCAGAAATTTCCAGAGGATTTTCTGTTAAGCGGTATATTTGGAAGTGCAGCTCATATATGTTCTACCCCATCTAAGACAATCCTAGCTGGATTGAATTGAAATGAAACGTAAACTGTGCATTTATTTTCTTGGAATGAATCATAAGCTTTATTAAGAGTTTGATTTCAATCGTTTGGCAAAAAAAAAAGTGGTTAATTGAATGGCTGGATTCTTGGACTAAGTTAGCGAGTCCTTTTGTCATATCAGAGTTCAAAATTTAGTTTATCTCGGCCTTGTTTAGTATAAATTAAGATAGTAACACATGATGGTCGAAAAAACAGGTAAGGTCTTGTTTAGATTTGTCATATCTGTTTAATATATTCAGTTATATTGGGTCGTGAAAAAACCATCTGAATGTTTCAGGGGGGAAGGAAAATCGGAGTGTATCCGCTAATATACTTGCGAGTACAAAGAAGCGAGGTACTATCCGCTGATCATTTTCATTGAATTTGGATGTGTCGTCCGTTTATGTTTCGATGAATTTGACTCCTAAAACAGGGGGAAAGATACACTTACGGTGGATGATAAGAGGGCTCACATAGCTACTTTATCAACACCACAATCTACATTACGAGGTACCGCCGCTAAATGATCTTTTTGTTAAGTTCATGCCTATACCTATAGAAATCTTTTATGTGAACGTATATATGCAGAAACGCCGGACGATGGGCGGTATCAGCACACGCCTTTGTCTGCTGTCACTGCGGATGTCACCGCATGTGGAAGCTCTGCTGAACAAGGGTTATCTGATGTTAAAAATGATTATGACGCACGTGAAGAAATGCGAAAGGCTAAAAACCGTATCCGCATGCAAGAATATCGTAAAAGGAAGAGAGAAGAACGGGAGAAAGCAGATGAAGGTCTCCGTTGCATTTGCATATTCCTTATCTTCATGATTTACACATAGTTATAGTTCGGCAATTTGCAAGTTACTGATATATTTTGTATTTGTCTCTCTATTTAGGAAATAACATTCAGACTCTCGCGCAACCCACAGTGGAAAATGAACATAGCCAGGCATCCAGAAAGAGAAAATATGTCAGAAAAAACAAAACCCCCACTTGTGACATGGGAATGCTTGGTAATGTGTTGTATGCACTGAAATTTTTTCTTTGTGGAATTTAGTAATTAATTTAAGTTGTCTAAAATTCTTCTTTGTGAAATTCAGGAAACAAACAAGGTACTGTGTCGACTCCGCACCTGCAGAGAATAGGTTAGAATTGCTACATGGAGATTTCATATTACATGATGTTTTTTATGGTTGCCAGTATGCTTATCCGATTATTTTTTGTATGTTAGAACACACACCATGCTCTGGGGTTACAGAACAACAACATACTCCGACTTCAGCAAAGCGTTTTGCTGTTGATGTTACCCCTGTTAGTGCACTAACAACAGAGCATGGCGGGACTGGTGCAAGCTTCAACCAAGCTAATGAGAACGACGGTGACCTAGGCGATGATGGTTGGCTTCACAGAAACGATGATTACCTCCCAAACTCATCGGCGGTAATGCGGAGTAATGTTGGCGTTTCCTGCTACCGTGACCAATGTGTAACATCTGATCAATCGCATGGGTTTAATAAGGCTGTGTATATGAGAGAATATATGAATAAAAGGAGGAAGAAGCTGAAGGAGGAAGATGCAGCCAGGGTAGCTGCAGAAATTCGGTCCCAGAGCAATACAGGTTCCAGAGCAGGTAACACTAATCTTCTTGGGGATGGATTGATGGGGCATATGTTATTCGTTGGGCTAATTTAATGAATTGTGCTGAAGGTGGTGCGCGTGACGATGATGTGGGCCATCACGGCAATTGGGAACCTGATGAAACGGACCATACCCATTTCGGTAATTATATTTAGACAGTTTGGCTTCCGTTGGTTTTTAGCACCGGTCCTAGGCTGGTTTTAATTTGTTTTGATTGGCAGGCGAGGAGGATCTTGATGCCACAGACCCGGGCATTCAGTATGACTTACCCATTGACGAGGAGGATGATGAGGCAAGACTGTATGGATTACGTGGTATGTATCTCAAAATAGCTGTGCCGCTGCTACAATTTTTTTATTGTCCGTTGTAATACAATATGAAACTGTAATGCATGTCCTACCGCAATTTCAGATGTTAAATACAAGTCATATCGGGTAGAAACCGGCAGATGCAGAAATGGAAAGGATCCTTACGATCATGTTTATTCCAAGCTGCCGAAAAAACACCATGTTCTAACCCAAGTTGATGATTGCAATTATTGTCATGCCAAAAGGATTAAAGGCGAAGGGGATGCATTCTGTTGTAGAAAGGGGCTGGTCAAAATACATATGCCAGGGGTCCCTGCTGAGTTGATGAGGTTGTTCACAAGTCAAACGGACACAGATGCAAAATATTTCCGGAAGAACGTCAGATATTTCAACTCTCATTTTTCTTTCACCAGTATGGGAGCCAAAGTTGATCGTCGTGTAGCCACTGCAGCGGGCACTGGTGTTTATACCTTTAGGATACAGGGACAGATATACCACAGGCTAGATCAGCTTACGCATGGAGGGTATGGTCCCAGGCATATGCAGCTCTATTTCTATGACACAGATTTCACTATTGAGCACAGGGCAAAAAGATCTCCTCATCTGGATGTAGGCCTCATACGGAACATACTGCAGCTTTTGGAGAGTAACCCTTACACGAAGACATTTAGAATGTTAGGTGGTGTACAAAATCTTGAAGAATACAAAATTGAGCTTAACACAGATATTGATGTCGATCAGAGAAGATACAATGCTCCAACTGTTTCTCAGGTCGCGGCAATCTGGATGCCGGGTACCGATGCACAGCATATGTTTGAGAGGAGTGTCATGGTTTGTGGATTGGCAAACAAGCCGGTATATATTAGGGCATATCACGGCTGCTATGACCCGCTATCTTATCCATTATTTTTTCCTGGGGGCGAAGCTGGCTGGAATAAAAATATACAATATGTCGAACAAAAAAAGGACGATAAGAGAGATAATGGAGAACCAGCAGAGCTCATTGATCCAGCACAAGGGCAAGGTTAATTTTTTTTGACAAAAAGATAATTAAAAATACATCATAATTCAAAACATGAGTCCTTAAGACACATACTATAACATGTGGATGATGCTGTTCTTATTTTTACGCAGATAATGGTGAAATGCAATATGAAGAATTTCCTGGGGATCCCGACTCAAATACCAAATGTGTTAGTGCAAGAGAATATTATTGTTACAAGATGCAGATTAGAGACGATGAATTTAATGTATTGTTTTACGGTGGGCGCCTTTTTCAACAGTACATTGTCGACATATACATTAAGATTGAGACTATGCGTCTTGACTGGTACTCTTTGCCGGCGCACCAGAAAATCATTCGTGCTGATCTGTACAAGGTATTCACACTGTGGAAATGTTATTGTTAAACTATATATATTGATTTTTTTTTCAAATGTTAAGACATAGCATGTTCTGGGCATGGGGCTAAGATTACATGAATGTTGATCTGCAACCAATAAAATAGTAGAGGATGCTATATACTTCTTAGATAATTTAAGTGTAAGTCATCAGACAAGGAATTCAAGATGTGGGCTCATTGTTAAAACGTTGATAGTAATTTTTTTCAAATTTTAAGATATATCATGTTCTGTGCATGGGGGTGTTTATTATAGATGAACAGTTCAGGAATGTTTGATTTCCAACGTTTTAAAAGAAGCATGCCATATACTTCTTATAATTTAATCTAAACTAATAATACTGAATTATGTTTTTTAATTTACCAACAATACAACGAATATAAATGTCGGTGGATAGTGGGACTACATTTATTGGGTTTTTTATTTATGTCTGTACAGTTACCCTTTGTCTTTTTTGTGTTAGATACATATTTTTATTCAGACTATTAACTTTTTGTTTCCTTGTGCAGGGAGTTATGGACACTCTCGCGTCTGGTGAGACACGCGCATCAGAGGCTGGTCGTCGACTTATCCTTCCACGATCTATGACTGGTGGCGACCGCGACGTCCAGATGAGATTTCTTGATGCCATGACATTGGTGCAGCGTTTTGGGAAGCCCGCCTATTTTGTGACTATGACTTGCAACCCTTACTGGGATGAGGTTTTAGAGCGGCTTCTATCAGGACAAACCCCGCAAGATCGCCCAGATATAGTGGCAAGGGTGTATAGAGCAAAGCTTCGTGATTTGGAGGATTTTCTGATTAAGAAGCAGCATTTTGGCGAGGTTGCGGCGTATGCTCACGTCACTGAGTTCCAAAAGAGGGGGCTCCCTCACGAGCACTTTTTATTGATCATGAAGAATGGTAGCAAGTTAAACAGTCCCGATGATTATGACAAATACATATCAGCTGAGATTCCTGACCAGAAGAAGTATCCCGTATTGCATGACCTCGTGTGCAAGCACATGATGCATGGGCCATGCGGTGTGTTGAACAAAGATTGCCCATGCATGATTGATGGGAAGTGTCGTTTCCGTTACCCTCGACAGTTCTGTGAAGCAACACAGCAGGGTAAGGACTCATATCCAGTTTATCGGCGGAGGGACGACGGTCAGCGAGTGCATATTAGGAAGGCTGAATTGGACAATCGATGGGTCGTTCCATATAATCCTACTCTCCTGATGCGTTACAATTGTCACATTAATGTTGAGATTTGCTGCAGCATCAAGTCAGTGAAGTACTTGTACAAGTACATCTATAAGGGTCATGACAAAGCATCTTTCAGCCTAGACAAGTCAGAGAACGAGGATAAAATCATAGATGAGATCAAGCAGTACCGAGATGCAAGGTGCATCACCCCACCAGAGGCCGTGTACAGGCTATTTAAATTCCCCCTATACACTATGTACCCACCTGTGCTACAACTGGCTGTTCACTTGGAGGGAATGCATATGGTCGCATTCAATTCTACTGCAAATCTGAATGATGTCGCGAAAAGTAAGAAGGCACAGAGGTCCCAGCTTACTGAATATTTCAAGATGAATGCAACAGACCCCGATGCGCCTAAATACTTGTATAAAGAGTTTCCAGAGTTTTACACATGGAACAAGTCGAAAAAGTTTTGGAAGCCAAGAGAACAGAGGATGCAGATTGGGCGTATGGTATATGCAAATGCTTCCGAAGGCGAGAGGTTTTACCTACGGATGTTGTTGAATCACGTGCGGGGCGCAACCTCCTACCAGCACCTAAGAACATTGCATGGTGTCGAGTACTCTACTTTCAGGGAAGCATGTGAACACAGGGGAATAGTAGAGACCGATGCCACTCTGGACAAGACCCTGTCTGACTGTGCTATTTGGCAGATGCCTCGCAAATTTCGGCAAACTTTTGGTATGATAATGGTTTTTTGTGAGCACACCAATATCCGTGATTTGTGGGACAAGCACTATGATTCCTTGTCTGAGGACTTTCGTCGAACTATAAAAAATGAACACGAGGTGCAGCAGAGGGTTCTCATTGAGATTGAGAAAATAGTTGAAGGAATGGGCAAGGACTTTGATAGTTTCGGACTGCCTAAGCTGGATACGCCGCAAGGTAATGTGAACGAGCATCCCCTCCTTTATGTATCTTTCTTGTTAGAATAAACTTACAGTAGCTTCTTTGTGATCATATTTTTCATATCTAATCTAAACTAACTGCAATAGCATTTTTTGGTCCGTGAATTCCTCTTTATTCATACATGCTCACTTGATTTTTGGAATGAATGAAATTATGCTACATGTGTCAGTCATCCTGCTTGGAGATGCATTTGATTCATATTTTTAGTGCACGCGACAGCTGAAAACGTGTGCATCTTATGTCATTGTTGAAAGGTAGTGAGCTGACAGTTTTAGGAAGTCAGTGAGCATTTGCGAACTTGTCAGTGTTGAAAAGGGTTTTTCCTCGCGAGCTTTATAGTTCAGATTGTTGGCCTTTTCAATGACTCTGGATAATCACTTCTCATATTGGTTACTGAATATACCGGATGCTGTATATAAGCAATGAACTAACCAGATTCCATTGCAAATTTGGCTACAGCATTATCAACCATTTTAATCGACTTTCTAGCTGACCAATCTGTGATTTCCCATCTTGTAGTTTTGTACCATTCCATTTGTTTTACATGTTCTTGGCTCTTTACTATTTCTTAGATATCGCGTGTTTGACATGTTTGGCATTTCAATACTATTTGTTGTATGAATTTTTACTTGCTCACCATCTCATAGCCTTACTATAATATTTGATGGACTTGACATAGGCCATCAGGCTGCTACCATAGCATGTGTGAAAATTTCAATCTATGAGTTTTCCATGTTACCAGTGTATTCCAGAAAATATCGAGTAAGCTTATTGTGGAACAATGATATGGAGCATAATAATCTCTGTGCATGGGGATGAACAGTACAGGAATCTTGGTTTCCAACCAATAAAATAGTATAGCATGCCATATATTTCTTATAATTTAATTGCAATTTAATTATACTGGAATGGAATGATGTTCTTTAATGTTACAACAATAAAATGATAAATGTCGCTGGATACTTTGAGTACATAAATTGAGGGTTTTTTTTTTGTATATTCGTACAGTGCTTAACAATATGGGTTGTCAAGCTAATGCATGACTAATACTATGCTATATCCTGAACCAAAATTTTTATCATAGCATTTTTTTACGGTGGCTATAGTACTGTCAACGGAGCCTGCTTAAATAATTTAATAGATGGTGCATATGATACGTTATACTGGTCATGATTCTAACACACGATGTTTTTCATGAATGCAGGAAGCAGGGATCGGGACTATTATCGGGAACTGAATGATGAGTTATCTCTACGCGCTGACAAAGCGGATCTTAATATTGTCCCGACTCTTAATGCCGAACAGCGTGCTGGTTTTGATGAGATTATGGACCATGTCAAGTCAGGAAAGGGTAGAGTCTTCTTTGTTGATGGACCTGGTGGAACTGGAAAAAAACTTACCTCTATAAAGCATTGATTGCTACAGTTCGAGACATGGGGCTAATAGCTGTTGCAACCGCCACGTCTGGTATAGCGGCCTCTATTATGCCGGGTGGTCGCACAGCTCACTCAAGATTTAAAATCCCCATAAAGATTAATGATGAGAGCATGTGCAGCTTCACCAAACAGAGTGGCACAGCAGAGTTGCTTCGCACTGCGAGCTTATTGATATGGGATGAGGTCGCAATGACAAAGAGACAAACTGTCGAGACCCTTGATAGATCACTTCAAGACATTATGGGTTCTTCACAGCCATTTGGTGGCAAGGTCATGGTTTTCGGAGGAGATTTCAGACAGGTACTCCCCGTGGTCCCTCGTGGGACCAGAGCTCAGATTACTGACGCATGTCTACTCAGATCATACTTGTGGGAGAAAGTTCGGAAGATCAAGCTCACCCGGAACATGAGAGCACAAACAGATCCTTGGTTTTCGGAATATCTGCTCAGAATTGGCAGTGGCACTGAAAAATCTACTGTGGATGAATATGTGAAAATTCCTGATGATATCTTAATTGATTATTCGCAAGAGGATGCCATTGACAACCTTATCGACAATGTGTTTCATGGTCTTGCGGACAATGGATCATCGGCCGCCTACATGAGCCAGCGTGCTATTCTTTCCACCAAGAATGAGCACGTTGATGTTTTGAACGCAAAGATGATAGATATGTTTCCTGGTGATGCAAGGACGTACTACAGTTTTGATTCGGTGGAGGATGACTCCACCAACAATTACCCTATTGATTTCCTGAATTCACTTACGCCAAATGGCCTTCCTCCTCATGAACTGAAGCTCAAGATCAACTGCCCCCTCATTTTGTTGCGCAATCTAGATCCGCACAATGGCTTGTGCAATGGCACCCGTCTGGTCGTAAGGGCTTTGCAAGACAATGCAATTGACGCTGAAATTGTTGGCGGTGCACACGCTGGTGAGAGGGTGTTTATTCCCAGAATACCTCTATCTCCCTCGGAAGATCTATCATTGCCGTTCAAATTCAAAAGGAAGCAATTTCCGGTCAGACTCAGCTTTGCAATGACTATCAATAAAGCTCAAGGACAGACGATCCCGATTGTTGGCGTATTTCTACCTGAACCTGTCTTTGCTCATGGTCAATTATATGTAGCATTGTCTAGAGGTGTATCACGACAGACGACCTGGGTACTTGCTAAACCAAATAAGTTGCTAGACCCTGCTGGTAAAAGCACCAAGAACATCGTTTATAGGAATGTGTTAGAGTCCTGTTAGTGTTTGGAGATTTCAGTTAATAGATGCTGGTTGTGTTGAAACACTACCAGATAAATATTGTTCAAAGCTGTCTGATGAACGTTTTGAAAACGCCCTTGATCATGCGGTATCTGAACATCATTCATCATGCATTGGTCAATGGTACTTGAAGACGCTCCACTGCAAACAAGACGTGATAGTAGACGTTTTGTAAAATCAATTTGATTGCCGTGACATTTAACCTTGCGTTCATTATTACCTTTTGTAAAATCAATTTGATTGCTGTGACATTACCTTTGCTTTTTTTTCTTTTTACGTTCATGCATGTGTAGTGAATATGATGAGCCCATGGCTAATCAAATCAGTTTTACTGTGGATCCTGGAAATACTTGCACATACTCGGCAATTATAGATGATGTGACTGGGGCTCCTTCAAGGATTTCAGTTGTTAAATCTGGACAACAGTGCAAGATATCAGGTGATCATGCTCAGAAAAATATTTCTATTCAGTTTGGCACTTTTCTACTTTTGCGAGGCAAGGACGAAATAAGAATATTTTTGTCGGTACTAATTTCTGTGAGAGAAACATACCCAAAGGAGCTGGCCGTGTTGTGGAGAATCAAGAAACGGAGCAAAGGAAACATGGAGAAATTGTGAAGCCATGCACGATTTACATTGGTTCCATGCAAGTTCACGTCCAGACGTGATTAGAGACTAAGTAGGAGGATTAGCCAAGCTGCCGCATTATTTTATTATTGTTTCACATGGTCTATTCCATCGGTTTTGTTTTGTTTGGGTCAGGTCGTGTTGAGTCGGACCAGGTTTGTGCGTCGAGTCCAAATCTTGAGTCGTAGACGGCAGGCCTGCGAGCCATATATGCCAGGGGCCGACGGTCATGTAAGGGGATTAGGTTTTATTTATTGTGTGTTTTCCCTGTTGAGGTCTCCTCCAGAATTAGGGAAAGCGCCGCCATCTCCTCTACCGTGAGGACTGCTGCTGATCCATATCGAGGATCGTGGTGAGAGTTGGTTAGCCTTGTCTTTTTATTCTCCAATAATTCTGCTGGGCACGAGTAATGATCAAAACAAGAATTGTGTTCTCGCTGTGAAGATTCTTTCATGCATGTGATATCATGTTGAACAGTATTCGCGCGTGCGCGTGTCGCACGTGCATTGTAACTAGTCTCTTAAGATGATGGTTGGCAAAGAAAAAGTTATTCGAAAGTGAGGCCCACGTAACTTTAATCAATTTCAAAGTGAAGGTGGGTCAGACCTCGAACTTCGTGCATATTTAATCAATTTAGACTTGATAATGTGATAATCAACTTTTAAAGAAAACTAACTAGTACAATATAATGATTTATATATGCTACCAACCTTATCCTCAGGTCAACGATTGCTTTTCTTACTTTTGTTTGCGAGGTATTTAGTTCCTTGCAATCAATAGTTATGATAAGGTGATTTTCCTTCTTTTCTTTCTTGTTTAGGTTTTAGTCTTTTTAAATCTCAAATGGTTTTGCTCCATTCCGCCTATTTTAATTTTCCAATTTTTTAAAAATTTTAAATTAAAAACCGACTATTCAAATCAGACCGGACCGGTTTGACCGACACTTTCCACGGTTTTTTGTCAGTTTTTCATTCGCTGTCTCGGAGCACACGTCTACTGCAAGCGAAACCATTGGTGTCAAAGCATTCAAATCCTGCCAAGAGTTTTTTTTTGGGCTATTATAAGGAACTCAACATGTGGTTCTCTAGAACGGGTTATCTAAAATAGGACTCTCAACATTGCATTGCACTATGTAATACCATTATGAGTTAAGAAATTCTATTGCCTTTTCTTTTCCATTTCAGACCGAGGTTCGAGCCGACCAAACTAGATCAGACCGGTAAGTCAAAACCGATGCAAAGCGGATAAAATTCGTCATATTTTCAAATCAGTTTTAAATTTAAAATCGAAACCAGTAAACCGAGGTATCCGGTCCGGACCGGTAAGTCCGGTTATGGTGTAACTGGACCGGTTACTGTCGGTTTATCAAACCTTGTTTCAAACACGTGAAATGTCGACCGGTAATAGAGGGCATTCTGGTCATTTCACTGGCTTGAAAATGGAAAAGAAAAAACAAAAAAAAAATGTAACTCGTAATGGTATTGTACAGTACAAAGCAACTTTAAAAGTCTTATTTTAGAGAAGCCCAGGGGGCTATTTTGAAAACCACCTCTTACGAGCCTTATAATAGAAAAAAAATAAATCTCCCGCTAGACCCCTTTCCTTCTCTCCCGGTCTCCCCGTTCCGTCCGTTCCGAGCCGAGAATCAATCGAAACTTTCCCCACACCGAAACATCCCCGGGGCGGCGGCGTCTTTGGCTCAGGCCATCCGAACCCTACCACCGCACACATGGCGCCGATAAGCGCTCAAGAGAAGGGAGGAGAGGCCTCGGAGTCCCGGTCGTCTAGGGCATGGAGGCGCCGCCGCCGCCGCCGCTCGCCCACGGTGACCGCCCCGCTGAGGGAAGCGGAACCACCGTCGCACCATCGGAAGCGGGGACGCAGCAGAGCCACCAAGAAGCCGTCCAAGAGGCTGAAGAGAGAGAGTGCGGTCGTCAAGAGCCGCGAGGAGGAGGCGGCGGCCGCCTCATCTTCAGCTGCCACAGAGCAGGCATCCTCCTCTGAGGCATCCTCTACAATCAGCTCCCCCGCGCGCCTTCCATGCCTGCCCAGTATCGTCCTTCCGTCTGGCACAGAGGTCCTCATGGAAGTCAGCCAGGAGGTTGAAGACATATATGACAAGGACTTGTCAAAATACATGGATAAACAAAGTAAGCGCTCTTCGATCCCTCTTTCTTCTATCTTGTGTATGTTTTCCGCCCGAGGCCGTCTTACCCGTATCCGATACCTGAATTATGATTTAAAAAGATATTAAATTCTTGATACTCTTTCGATACATTTGAGCATAGCATCTCATTTAGAAGCCCAACTAAATCACAATACATCAGTCCATCAACATTAATATTAGGTTTAGCCTTCGAATTGGACTACTGCTACGTTATTGTTATATTGTTGCCTGTTTACACATTAGTTTAATTATCAATTTTATTCTCTAGCATATTTGGTAAGTTGTTAACACAAATTAATATACATTATATATATACTCACATATTGGCGTATCCTTGTTTTTCGGCCATAGCCGTACCGCCATACCCGTGTCCGGTATTAGAAAAACTTAGGAATTCATAACCAGAAGATTAGCTATTATTATTGAGGGGGAATTGCAAAACTGGACTCCTTTCTAAGTCCAATTCTGAAAACGGACCTCTCTCTGAGAGTTAGCAAATTTGGACCTCTTTTTTGAATCTGAACACTCTGTTTGCCCCTTCTTTCTAAGTCTGTTAGTTGACCACTTCTCTTACAAATAAAAGAAACTAAAAAAGGCTTGGAAAATGAGGAAAGTACCATCCTGCTCTCCCTTTCTCTTTCATACGTACAGGCAGGGAATTTCATCTCTCTCACGGGAACAGAACCGTGCGGCCTCTTGCGTTGTCCCTCATGGTCAGGCAGGGCAGGCGGCGAAGGCTGGAGTAGGCAGCGCGAGCTGCAGCAGTGGGCGGGCTCGGTGTCAGCGGCAGCAGGGGCGACGCAGCTGCTTCTTGCCGGGCGACGGGGCGAGTGATGCGGAGGCGCCTCGTGGTCAGGCGTGCGGGGCTAGGGCGGCCGCGTCCAGCGGGCCTGCGGCAGGGGCGAGTGCAGGCGCGGTTGATCTCAATCACGGATGAGGTGGCGCGCCTGCATGCTGCTCGCGGCTGTTGAAGCGGCGCAGGTTGCGCGAGGCCGGCCTGGAGGGGTGCTCAGCCTGCGGGGCAGGGGCGGCGCGCGGCAAAGGGGTGGCAGAGCAGGCAACCGCGGGGAGGATAAGCGTAGAGTGATTGATAAAAAAATTTGAATCCAATTTTCATCAAATTTTGTTTAACTTTGAATTGATATAAAATATATTCAAATTCCATCAAATTCTACTGCATAGTCATTCAAATGTACCCAAATTTCATTTTGATATGTACTACACGATAGCCTGATATCAAAACAAGGGCAAATTTGACTGTTAAAACGAAAAAACAGGTCCAATTTTGCAAAGGGTATTATCGTCTTTTGCCAGCATATTTAACACCGTAAGACCTAACGGAACAGGGACAACTTATTGCTTCAGATTCAAAAAACAGGTCTGATTTTGCAAGAAAAAGAGGTCCAAAATCAGAATTGACATTGAAAAGAAGTCCGGTTATGCAAATGACCCTATTTTGAAACAAACGAATGAACTGATAAAAGCAACCTTGTAATTTTGATTCTTTATTGTAGTTGTTTTTGTACTAACTACATATTTGCACTTACTGATTGCACGTGAATATGTCCTCTTGCAGAGCGTGACAAGAGCCTACCGACTCTTGATGAAACCATGTCTCGTACTTGTATGTGTATGGACGAGTTGCTCCCTGTTAGAGAGCCTGCGACAAAGACTGTCCTTCAAGCAGCTAAGTTTGTCGTGGGCCTTTCATCGCACATAGGTATTATACTCTTAGTATCCTCTATCTATGTGCCATGAATTTCTTTTAAAGTTTCCTTATAATTGCATTTGTAGATGGCAAACTACTGGCCCGGTCCTCTGGTTTCTTCATTGGCTGGGATGAGAGGACTAGACGTAGTACTGTGCTAACATCTGCACATATCATCAGTACTAAGGACACACCAGAGCCAGACACACGAGAGTATGATCCATATTCTCAGGTAATGGAGTTTGCTTGGAGAAAATAATCATATTTGCTACTCGTTAGTCGCATGAGATTTGCATATGTGTGTTCAAATTTCTGGATGTTGCAATAGTTCCTCATCTTTTATACGGCACACTATATGTTGCAAGAGGTAATACTACATGTTGCATTAGTCATTTTTGCAGGTTGTACTAGCTAAATTTGCGTTGCAATAGTTACTTTGTATGGGCCAATTTTTAATTTCGTGCATGCCGTATCGTGTGTCGCGGTAGGCAATCTGGCATGTTGCAATCATTATGTTTGAATGTTGCGGATTATTAGATCCTTGCATGTTGCAACATATATGTTCGTATGTTGCAGTAAGTATTTTTGTTTGTTGCAGTAGTAAGTTGTTTATGTTGCTAGTGTAAAAAACGTGACCGAGACAAAAGAAAAATTTTAGTTAACTGAGAGGGAGATATTGTACAACTGTCTGGATATTGCGATGCTTCTATTCTAATCTTAGTGTTTTTTACTACAAATATATCATTATTAACCTATTCTGTAAAATAATATTTTATCATCTGTCTATGAACTAATTTTCAGGTCACTGTCCACTTAAATCGCAAGACTAGTGTACCTGCTTGTCTACTCCATTATGATAAGCACTACAACATTGCTGTTTTCGAGTGTGATATGGATCTATCTCCTCAGTTACCTCGTCTCTCTGATGAGGTAACAATTGCTCAAAATGTCTTTATTCTAGGAAGAAATGAGAGACTGAATTTAGACATTAATTATGGCAAAGTACAATGGTTTGAGAACCATCATCATAAGTATGTGAATTGTAAAGTCGCCAAGGTACACACTACAACATAAGTTCCTTGTTTCCTCTTTTTAGGCAAAAAATCTTTGGTTTTTGTTATTTGTAACAGCAAATGATAAATATTTCAGTGTGACAAGGGAGGTCCGGTCATCAACTTTGATGGAGGAGTTGTGGGAATGGCCGATCCTACTATAACCACGGCGTTCATTCCAGTTTCAATTCTACTGAGATGCTTGCATCTGTTGAAGAAATTTAAGTAAGTATCTCATCTATTCTTGTCGATTTATGATCCTGCTCAATGATCAGCAAGGAGACTTCTTATTCTCTGCTTAACCAGCGAGTACAATCTGGTAGGCTGCTTATCGCTAATATTTGCTAATCGATGTAATCTAAACAAACTACCTGAGTTTAGAAACAAAAGGATGAACTACCACGGTCGTGATCCCTTGCCATTATGATCCTCAGCCACGCTGATGCTTGTTCCGGCCTTGATACTAAATACCGACCATAACACAGGGAAGCCTTACCAACAGTTGTAGTAATATCATGGCCATCATCAATCTGACTGGCCAAGCCATGAGACCCAGCTGCAAGCTTCATCTTCTTTAAGAACTCAACCAATCGTTTGTAGATTCTGTCTCAGAATCCCTATGGATGTGATTGGCAGCCCGCATGAGCCTCCGGCCAGGTCCAACTGGTGTAGGCATGTGTGTTTGTTTACCTGTTCAAGGCCGGTGGCCAGGCCCGACGGATGCAAGATTCCCTTGGGAGCCAGGCTCGATGGGAACGCAGGAAACGAGCTTCACAACTGAGCCAGGCTGCGGCAATCCTACCTGAGGCCCACGTGCTCCTTCCAGGCACCGCTTTCTTCCTCCTGGTGCACCTACCGATGCCTGGCGCTCCTCGCCGCCTTCGCCATGGCCTTTCGTGCCGACGCCCGGTGCTTGGCGGCCGACCGAGGTTCTTCTCTCCGCCTCCTTCGCTTCAGTATCTGCCGTCGATTCATGCTTGCGACCGCATCTTTGCTGGTAGTTGTTGCAGGCCATCGACAAGGCGGACAAGCCCGTCCATTCCAATTAGAATTGGGATTATGGGGAACGCACTGATTGCTAACAGATCTCCTGTTTTAGCTTCAATTTTTGAGGTCATGTCCATGATAATTGTTTGGTCTGGCAATCTTGTTTGCCTCTTGATGGAGAAAGATCTTTCTGCATGCTTGCCAATTCAATCTTTTCTTGTTTTGATTAATTTAATGAGTTGACGGAAACCGAACAAATCTTGTTTTCCCCCATTCCGTTTGCGATTGCAGTATACTTTGTCTTCTGGAATTTTGCCTGCTTTGTGGTGCTTTGAGGAATGTTTATATCTCGGTGTTAAATCTTCCAAAATATTTGCATTGTGGTGCTTTGAGGAATTGAGGTAACCTCACCATCTGGAGTCAGGTTAACTATAACCATATGAGCTGCAGGGAACCAATCAGTGGCACAGCTCAGCCTGGCTACGCATGGCACTGGCAACCAATCATCTCAAGCTGCATCCACATATCCAGGCTCATATGAGCCTGTATCTGACCTCTAGCCAGGCCCAAAGGTCATGCAGCCTACCAATCACACCCTATGGATTCCAGTACATCCAACAGTGGACATCAACTGCAACTGCATGGAATTTCACTGCCCTCTATATCTAGCTTTCAGTATATATATTTTTTTTCAGTGCCCAACTACGGCGTGAACCATGTAAGATCCCCTCTTCAGTCCCCTTTGAGAGCATCAGAAAACCTTGCTGAACATTTACTTTTTTCGTAAACACCTTGCTCAATCTGCACTAAGTTTGTTCGACAACTCTTCCCTCCAGCCTTGAAATTGTACCGCCGATTACAACTCTTCTCCCATGTGCCTTTGAACTGTTCAAGAGCATCCTCGTTACATTCCTAGACTGAAAGAAATGGGATACCTAACCGAATGGTTTTCTTGGATCATACTTAAATTCCTTCTGCACAATGTGCAGAATTTTCAAGCAAGCCTGTCTTTGACATGTCATGCATCCACTTCTATGATGCCATCATGTGTCGTGAAAATTTTGTTAAACACAAGTGTAACCATAGGAGCTAACTTCACCTGTACACAAGAAGCGAATAATTGGAACAGGAATGAGCCAAAGTTGGAACAGGGATGGGTCAAGTTGAAACAGTGGTGCAATAAGCTAGGAAGCAATAAAGCAATAGGGTTTGAACTTTGAACTGGTATTGCTTGCACGTGCTTTCCAAGCTATCTGCATGAGCTAGGAAGCAATAGGGTTTGAACTTTGAATTGGTATTGCATGCACGTGCTTTCCAAGCTATCTGCACGAGCTAGGAAGCAATAGGGTTTGAACTTTGAACTGTATGTGTAGGGCCGAGCCTTCAACATTGAATTTTTCAAGCCCAGAAAGTTTGCGATGGTGATGAGAAATCTGCTCTTTACTCTATTGTTTATAATGCTGCTGAATACATGCTATTGGGCCTTATTAACAAATTGCTAATCGATAATAAATCAATGAAACAATTGTAAATAACTCTCGCATACTGAAATAAATTAGTTGTTGTGAGAATTGTTCTTTCCTACCATATTAACAAAATATTCGTAAATATATGTTGTTTCAATTCTTCATATAGGACAATTTCTTTTAATTTATAAACCTGGTAGGACATGAGCTACTTATTGGTTCGTCTTTCTGTTGAATTCATTGTCTTTTTGAGAGAATAAGATGAAGGCCACACTTCGAGCTTTATCTTTGTTCATTCAAAGTCAAATATCTTGGTCCAGTTTTCGTAATTTTGAGCATTTTCTACCCACAATATTACATACCTAATATGTCTTGTTGAAAAGGTCAAATGACATATGTTGGTCTCTTTTCTCATTAGGAACCTGACAAATGTTTAATTGGTACAGCTGCATCCCTCGTCTGCACCTGGGATTGAAACTATCAGCCATCAAGTGCTTGGATCCTTCTCAAATAGAGTTGATATCTGACAGTTATGGTATCACAGAGGGACTCATTGTTAAGAAGGTATGCACTGTTTATTGTTAATTGTTTATTGGAACTTCATTGATTTTCTTTTATTCATATTGTGGATTAATTTATTTTCAATTTAACTATAGGTATCAGTGGGATCAGCTGCAGAGAAAGTTGGAATTAGGATAGGAGATATCATTGAATGTTGGAATGGAGAGAGCATTTCTACCACTGCTGAGGTGAGTACTGTAAATGTCATCCTATAAGCGAAGCAGAAAAAAAATTGAGTGAAACGCACACAGGGTCCCGAGTTACTGAATGTCAATAAGATCCATGAACCCCCAAAGTGACAAACTGGGTTCATGATCTAATTGTGCAGTGTCACTGCTGGTCTGCCCCCCTACAGGAGGCAAACATATGCTATGTGGCCACGCCAAATAGGATCCAACTTCGGTGATAACCTTAAATGGGTATTATGAACCAGCCAAGCTACCTAGTTGGATCCTATTTGGCGTGGCCATGTATGATATGATTGTGTTCCAAAGGTGTATCATGTATGGACTACATAATTAGATCCTTGACACAGCTAGTCATTTTTGAAAGTTCATTGACCTGGATTGCAATCTGAAAATAGTACAAGAACCCGGATGAAAAAATTGGAGTTCATCACATTTTATTACTTTATGCCCTTAACATTTGTCATTTCTTGTTGCTATTTTCAGTTAGAGGATATGCTATTTCGTATTTGTGAGGACCATTTGAACAAAGGAAATGGCCTTGGTTCCAGCATGGAACTATCAGTAAGTTAGCTTATATGATTCTATATGTGCTTTATTGAATAGTATTACTTGTTCTTTTATATCTATCTATAGTTAGCAAACCATTTATTTGGGTGCTGCATGGTAACATGAAACATTTGAGACGTGCAATTTAATGAAAACTAAAATATTGGATATGCAAATTTAATACAACAACCACAATAATAAAGCCTTTCAGTCCCAAGCAAGTTGGGGTTTGCTATGGTCGTGGCACATTACGCCCCAGCAATATCTTTATTGTTTAGATATGCAAATTAAATGAAAACTAAAAAGACCTGAATGTTTCTATTAGAATATTTATGTTTGTTCACCATGTGAATGTAAATGATTACAACTGCTTTATAGGTTGTTGTGTTCCGCGTGCGCAAAGAAAGCCGATCCATGAAAAAGCTGGTACTAATAGTATCTGATAAGCTTGAGGTCTTTGCAGAACAAGGTATGTATGGTTTATGTTTGATGCTTATCTGCTTGTGGTTAGACTCTAGAATGTTCCTTTCTTAGGCTACTCTACTACTTTGTCACCCAATTTTCAGATTGTTTCCGCAGCCTGTTAGAAAACATGTTTTTAGACACTACACTTGTATTTGTGGCTTCGGCAGCATGCATTTACCTATGGTTTTCTTTGAACTAGAGGGGGACCTGCACAATTTGCATTGTTAGACCCGGCATTGACATATCTGACTAAAAAAGGGCAGCCCGGTGCATGTAGCTCCCGCTTGCGCAGGGTCCGGGGAAGGGTCCGACCACTTTGGGTCTTTTGTACGCAGCCTTTCCCTATATTTCTGCAAAAGGCTGTTTCCAGGACTCGAACTCATGACCTCATGGTCACAAGGCAACAGCTTTACCGCTGCTCCAGGGCTCCCCTTCATTTGATATATCTGACTAAATTTCATTAATATGTTTCTAACTTATTTACAATTACTCAGCTACTTATGTCCGGATTAATTTATAAAACAAAAGGTTTCGAAATTATTTCTTATGCTCCGTTTGGATGTCGATATTCAGAGGAAGGAATTGAATTGGACCCTGAATACCAAAGCCAAGCTGTATTGGAAATGACTTGCAATGCCAATTTTGTTGTTTGGATGTTTATATAATTGGTAGTTGGAATCAGTAGATAGCAACCAATTCCGATTCCTGTTTGGATGTACAAATGATTCAATTGTGAAATATTGAAAAGTTTGAACATTTTTCACATGATATGGTATGCATCAAATTCGTTCCCAATAAACACAAAAAAGCTAACCTGACAAATGGATTAGAAATCCAATCAGTTGCTGATCCAAAAAAAATCACGGGATGAAGCGCAATTTCCTTCCGGAATCTACCTGAGCCTCAGCATGAGATGGAGATCCCATCCCTAGCTCGCGACGGAAGAAATCCAATCACTAGCTGATTAGGAGTGATCGGCTAGGAGATGCAGACCCAATCATCGAAGACGATGCGAGCGGTACCGAGCACCGCGAGACTCGGACGGACGCGCTCGCCGAGGACAGCAGCGACGGCCGTGGTGATGGCGTTGGTGACGGGACGGCGACGGAGATGGACGCGGCACCGAGGAACGCGAAGGACGCGGGCGCGGCCATAGCTCGCTTCTTCGCGAAACGCGGACGAGGGGGA
Source organism: Eragrostis nindensis (assembly GCA_012490785.1). NCBI lineage: Eukaryota > Viridiplantae > Streptophyta > Magnoliopsida > Poales > Poaceae > Eragrostis > Eragrostis nindensis. The sequence goes on from JAAXCT010000927.1 coordinate 239,956, forward strand.
GGCGCGAGCGCGGCGGCCCCAGACGAGCACGCACCAGCGCATGAGCGCATGGTGGCACCCCGCACCAGGCCCACAGCCACCATGCTTGCCGCGTCGCCGGTCGACGCGGCCATGGCTCGCTTCTTCGCCGAAACAAGGGGGCGGTGACTCTGGATCCGAACAGGGGAGTGCCGCCATGGAGATTTCTCGTTGGTGGCCGACTCGCCTGCGCCGCCGACAGTCAGTGTCGCCATCGCCTCATCCCCTTCTCTTCTCTACTGACCTGCGCGGGAGACGGGAGGCAGGGAAGATGCACTTTTCTGGAGGCGGGGAACGAGGATGGGGGAGGAGCGCAAGCGAGGTGATTTCGCCCAATACAGAGTGCCGAGGCTCGGAATTGAACGAAGCAGTCCGTGGGCGTGGGAGAAAACGCTTCGGCATTGGATCAGGTTTCCGTGAGCGAATGCCAAGGACATCCAAACAGCGGCATTGGAGGCCGACGAATACCAATTCCGAATTCTGGCCTTCAATACCAACATCCAAACGCACTGTTAGGGAACCTCACCTGGTCTAGAAGAGCCCGGAAACCTTTTGTTCTAAGTTAGGTTCTTGTTTCTTTCCAGTTCATCATCCAATTGAAAACGCAACACTTTTTTTTTTGTGTTATGTTCTCATATATTTGGAGGCTACTTTTTTTTTGAATCAGATAAGCCATAAGTCATATTACCATTGCAAAGGAATAATTAATGATATGTTTGTATGCGTCACCATATTCATGTGCACCATAGTATTCAGGGAATTTGCATGAAGATCAGTTTGCACCAAACATATACCACTTTGAGGCTCAATAAGCTAATGCTATTGCTATGTAATAATTCATTGAAATAATCTTGACTTCGTGGCCTGTTGCTTTAGCTTGATTGCTCGACACTTGAAATACTTGTGACCCTGGCCTGTTAACTTCTCTGCTGCTACGTCCACTGACAGACCACCTGTCCTCTACATATCCCAGATCTCTGCTACGGGCTAATTTGACAAAATGAGCTCCAGATGTTCTATTCACAGCCTGGTTCCTCCTCCAAAGTCTCAATGACAACATAACCTGCAATTGCAGACCTTATTACGCCAATATTTTGTGTGTGTATTGATTTTGATGCATGATATACCTTAACAATAATTTCGCTACTTACTAGGTACCTAAATTGTATCTGCTAGAGAAGGGCCTTCCGCGGTGGTGTCACCGGTTGTTGATCTGAGCGCAGGTGATGCATAATATGCCATAACAGTAATTTTGCTACTTACCAGTTTAAGATTTTTTTATCGTGTTGGGGGTAGCTAGCAATAAGGTTTATGGATTTGTGATTCTTGTAATATAGTCTTCTAAATGCGTGCATTGATAATTTTGACTCAGGGAGCAAGACACCCCATGGAATGGGCGATCGTGACATTTGATGAGAATTGAAGCCCGAGTAGTATGGACTCTTTTCTAAAGTTAACTTTTCCCCTTGTTAGTGGATCTAATAATGATAAATATTGACTAAATATTATTTGGCAGGTGACACCTTATGGTTCCACAAGCTGATATGAAAATCGAAGTTCAGAAATTGGTGACAAACTGGAGCCATTTTTGTGGTGTGCACTTGTTCTTGTCACATCTTGTAGCCTATACAACAACAACAACACAACACAACAACAACAACAACAAGCCTTTTTATCCCAAGCAAGTTGAGGTAGGCTAGAGATGGAACCTGCAGGAACCAACAAGAGAGGCAAAACCAACCAAAACGAGAAAGGGTAAAACAGGATTTAAAAAAAAAGGATTTTTTTTTAAAAAGAATTAAAAAAAGGAGAAATCAGGTTTCGGCACGTGGATTGCTTGCTTCCACTCTCTCCTATTCATAGCTAGCTCCTCAGTGATATTTCAGTCCTTCAGGTCTCTCTTCACCGACTCAGCCCATGTCAATGGTGGTCGACCTCTGCCTCTCCTCATATTTTAGGACATTTCAGGACGACGTATTACCTCACTACGTACAGACGCCTCCTCCGGTCTTCGTTGCATATGTCCAAACCATCTCAAGCGATGTTGAACAATCTTCTTTCAATTGGTGCCACCCCTAATCTCTCACGTATGTCGTCATTCCGGACTCAATCCTTTTTGTGTGGCCACATAGCTATCGCAAACATACGTATCTCTGCTACACTTAGTTGTTGGATATGCTTTCTTTTAGTTGGCTAACATTCTGTTTCATACTATAAATTGACGTTGAGTTGGCCAACAACTTGTTAGCCTATCTGTTTGTAAATTGACGTTGGATGGCAAGGCTTTCTCCTGTCCAAGAAGATTCTAGGACGAGAACATGGTGTGTTTGTAAACTCGTGGAGTCATCCACTCTGCTGTTGCTAAGGTTCCCTCTCCCATCGTGGAGTTCGAGTCCCTCGGCGTCTTAAAATCTGGGTTGTAGGTGTGTACTTAAAAACTGGTTTCTGAGAAATGGCTGAGTATCGAATGCACTTTGACCATCGAAACGCAAGCAAACTTCTTGCCACTGTTTGGCCACGCTTGATCCAGTCTCATTTCTCATTGGGGGTGTACCTTTCAAAAGAAATGTTGGTATGTTGCAAGAATTTTTTATTCATATTTGCAATGTGTATCAGCCAAATAATTTTGTCCAACATCTGTTTTTGTTTAAAGAAAGTCGAATCTTTCTTTTTTTTTGAACAATCGAAAGTCGAATCTAAACCACATTAACCCATTCAGTTGTCGGCTTTTTACCTGTTCTATAAAAATCAGAGTTTTTTTTTTGAAAGTATAAAAATCAGAGTTACCATTCGTGCCTTCTCTTCGTTGTCCCTTTTGCGTCCACTTAACACCAAACTCACGAGAGTCCTCACGTGCACCTCACCATGCCGCCTTGTCAATCTCGTCTCGAGAAGAGATCTGGTGCTGCAAACGGGTCTCTCGGTCTTGCTGAGTTGCTGTCTTCTCCTTTATTTATACTACTCATTACCGTGAAACTGCAATACACCCGTAAGCGCTTAATTAACACACACCCACTAAGCTTGCACGACTCTCCGGCTATCTGGGAACGTATGAATACATGCAGACGTTTTGTTTAAAACAAGCAGCTAACTTTTGGAGTGACCACTAACCTCATAGCTAACGCATGTGTATTAAGTGGCATGATTATTCTCAACAATCAGTAACCATGCACACGCGAGTTGGGAGCTCGAGCGCACAGCAATAGCGCACGCACGCAAATAGACACGGAGGATTTCCGAGCAACTCAGAACAACAATCAGTATGGTTTTTTTTTTTTGGACACCAATCAGTAGTAGTTGGTTGGTGCCATGGCACCAATTTGCCTGACCAGAAGCCAGCCGGAGAATTGCTTGAGCAGCTGGTATCAGGTTTCATGTTTGGTTGGAACCCTGACGAGCGCGCCTGGTCAGGCACGCGAGCTCAGGCTCAGGCGTCCGATTTCCAACGCCTGAGGCTGAGACTCGTCGCGCAAGCTGAGATCGCTGCTGCCTGCTTAGGTAGAAATGCTACAATGTTGCTAGGTTGTGAACTAATGTCAAAGGCGCGCATGTAAAGAAAAACTAATCTCGGCCGGAGTAAAGGCACTGTAAGCAAAACATTATTTCTACTTATACAATGACGCGCAGTTCTAAGACTGACTCCAACCCATCATGACCTCTAAATCCAACATCAAAACTCATGAAAGGGTCCTCAGGAGGATGAAAAGGCACCACCAAAAACTGCTCATCTCCAACGGAAGTCCGATTCCCAGTCCCAAATTCCCTCCGCCGCCGCCAGAATGCTTCTTCTCCAGCAGGATCCGCCAGATCCGCCGCCGTCAGATGCTTCTTCTCTGGCAGGATCCGCCAGATCCGCCGCCGCCGAATCCTTCCTCTCCGCCTCTCGCCGCGGCTCGCCGCCCCTGCCGCGCCTGTCGCGTGCCCGCTCCGCCGCGACCCCCGCCCGCCGCGACCCGCTCCGCCGCGCCCCCCGCCCGCCGCGACCGCTCCGCCGCGCCTGCCCGCCGCGACTGCCGCGACCCCGTCGCGCCTGCCCCTCCCGCGTCGCTTGCCAGCTGCGGGCCAGCACGGCGTCGAGCACACAACAGCAGCAGGAGGGAGGAGGAGGGGTCGCGGACTCGCGGAGGAGGGCGCGCCTGTGCGATGGCTGTTCGGCCTCCATGGCCGGCGCTTGCCACGCGGGGGAGGAGGGGGAGGGGGGGGGGGGGGGGGGGCGGTGCGAGCACGATGGGTGAGCGGCACAAGTTGCTCCATTTGTGGGGTGCGAGGATATGGTTGACACAAAATGAGTTCTCCTTTAGGTCATGCGTTGGAGAGATGTTTTCACTCTTTTAGTACCTATTTGTGTATGAGTCACTCTTTGAGTGACGGGTTGGAGTTAGTATAAGGCCATGTCCAACGCAAGACACCGTTCACGGTAGCCTCAGCAAAAAGAAACTGTCCACGTAGATTCAGATGGACTGAGGCAAATGATCTTCCAACGCAAGCCACCATTGCTTCTTCGTCTCTGGGTCCCACCACGTCGTCCTCATTTGTTTTGTTTGTTTTCCTCATTTGCTTTCCGTCCTGAGAAAACGAACGAGGGGGGTCTCCTTGGGCCCGTCTATTCCGTGCGAGCGCGCGTCGAGGCGCGCGCGCGCATCGCTCCGACCGGCTGTCGGGAGAGCCTGTCACTTTGGCCCAAGCACGTGGGCAACCGAATTTCCTCGTTGACGCGCGTACGCAAATGACCGTGTCGCTTGCCACGCGTGATGGAGTGGGTAGCGGACCGCTGGGTGCTGGCCTGCCGTGCACGCACACATGGGTGGGGCCCGTGGGGCTGCTCAAGTCACGTCACGTCGCACTGCTAGGTTGCACAGGTCCAGCTCTTTTTTAGGTGCACGTGTTCATACTTGTACAGACTTACTTCTATTGCAATAATTTATGGGAGTCCTCAGCCCTACAACTTTCTTTTTTTGAAAAGTTTCATTCTCACTAATTTTCCATTTTGGAAAAGTTTTGGTGCAATTTTTCTTAAAAACTTTTGTCTCGAAAAATTTCAGTGCTAACTTTTTCGTAAAAACTTTTGTCTCAAAAGTTTCGATGCAACTTTTTTGAAAACTTGTCTCTAAAAGTTGCAACAAAACTTTTTACCCTCACCTTTTCCCCTGCCTGGGCCCATCCACGTGGGCTGCGGCCCCCCACGGCGCAGCACCGCGAGTAGCGCGCCGCGCGCACGCACGTAGACTAGGAAAATCGGGTCTCCTTTTCCACCACAACGCGAGCCCAACCGAGTGCCTTGGCTTTTCGTCAGAGCAAGCACCCGCTCCCTCTGCAGGCTACTCTGACAGCCTGCGGAGCCACCGCTCGAGGTGATTTGGGCGTTCGGTGCCAACGTGGAAGCTGGGGCGCCCAGCCAGAGTGGCGCGTTGGACATGGCCTAATGCGTGTTCCTAAAAAAAGAGTCAACTGGAAGCTGCTGAACTGCAAGGGTCCGATTGGTTGGCTGTTTATTCGCTGCCCAGGCCCGGCGCATGCAACTTTCTTCGTTGTTCGGCTGACTGCGCAGGTTCGGCCGGGTCCGACGCATGCAGTCCGTGTCGTGTCTGATCGGTTGCCTGCGCATGTTGTCTCCCTTGTACGTCCACATGCAGGAATCGTCGCTCGGCCAGGCTCGTGGGAAACGGAATCCAGTTTCGTTTCTTCCGGGCCTGGCTCGCGCGCTGCTGGCTAGCAGTGGCCTGGCTCCGGAGAGTCGAGCCAGAAACGAACCAATCACGCCCCAAACCCGCCCAACCCGTGCACGACCTCGCCTCGTCGGATTCACCGCTCGCCGCCTCCCGTCGCTCCACCGCTGCGAGTGCTTGCACCACCGCCTCCATGGCCACCACCAAGAAGAAGCCCCGGCGCCCCCGCTCGTCCAAAATCAAGATTCCGGCTCCATTTCATGCGGCTCCCAATCTGCAAAATTCACCTTAAAAACCTGTACTGCCTCAAATTAGTTACTGCATCATGTTTTCCACCTCCCTACAGTTCCATTTTGGTGATTTCCGCCTCTCCTCTAACAGGGCCTTGCGGCTGGCGTTCTCCCCAGATGTTTTCTTTTTTCCCCATTCCAAATCCTAGCCGTAATTCTTTAAAATTTGTTGCATACATAATATATGACACTGAATCGATCACACAGGCATCTTCTACACCTCCTAATAATTCTATTTTGCTTATCACTGCCATCTTTCCATCTCAATCTCTGGTGCTGTCGCATGCGGCGGCACGAACAATTTGTCTCTGAGAAATGGTGTTTATCCTTCGTCCCCATATAAAACCTTTTGTATCTTGCTGGCACTACATGTAACCGCTTGGCTTGCCAAGCTTGACTACTGCGCCTAGCTTGCTAGGTGCACCATTTTAATTAATGGAATCAGGTGGGGATATCTCTCCCCCCCGTTGACTGTCAAAAAAAAATCTCGCATTTGGCGAGGAAAATGGAAGCAGACGACATTGAAAACGCATGTATCTATTAACGCTTTTGTTACAGGCAAAACGTATTCGGCTGCTGACGCTTTCCTCTCAGGCGATTCTCTACTCATCGTTCAGTCCTGATGTGGATGGAGGCATCCACGCGAGAAGCTTCTTCAATGGTGTTTGAGACGTTCCTCGTTGCTGCGCGGCGAGTTGCTATTCTCCATCACAAGCGTTGCAGTTCTCCAAAGGACCTGGTTGTAATTTTCAATTTTTTGTACGTCCTATTTGCAAACATTTTTGAACCATAGGATTGCACACGACGGATGCGGTGTCTTGAGCTATAGATGTGTTCGTTTTCTTCCTTTTAAATTTTAGACATGTCACATTAAAATAATTTTTACATTTAGAAATATTTTAATTAGTTTAACGATAAAACCTTTTTAACAGATGAGTGCTAATTGCGAGACCAATCTAATGAGTCTAATTAATCTATATTTTGCTACAGTGATGCAATAGTAACTATCTTTTAATCGCTGCTTAATTACTCTCGTTAGATTCATCTCGCAAACTAGATGATTGTTCTGAAATTAGTTTTATAATTTGACTTTATTTAGTACATATAAATGGTAAGATTATTTTTTATATGACCTTTTAAAATTTAGACTCCTGAAAACGAACACACCATGTGTATCACTTGGTCGTACGTCGTAACATAATTTCATGGGTACCCTAATTTCATTGCCTGTAGGCTGTAGCAGAGGCATTGAACCAGCAAAAGGAAAACGTTCCTACAGTTCCCTGCAAAAAAGAAAAGGTTCCTAGAGTTTAGAAAACAGCGGCCCAGAAAAATCACCCCCACCATAGCCCCGCAGTGAAGTCAGCTCGAGCACAACAGAGCCATGGCCCTCGCTCTCGCCACGACCGCGACCCCACTCGCGCACCTCGCCCTGACCCCGCCTCCGATCTCCGCCTCCCAGTCCTCGCTGCTGCTGCTCCCTCGCCGCGCCTCCCCCGTTCCGGTCTCCCTCTCGACGAGGTCTCGCCACCTCGTGGCCGTCGCGGCGAAGGAACCCGAGCTCGGCGGCGGCGGTGGATCGGTGGGCGGCGGAGGTGCAGGAGGTACCGGCGGGGGCGGTAGTGACGCGCGGGGAGGCGGACAGGAGGGGGAAGGGGAGGAGGAGGGAGAGAAGAAGATGGCGGAGGGGCTGTCCATGTCGCAGAAACTCACCCTCGCCTACGCCGCGCTCGTCGGAGGTAATGTCGCGAGCATCTATCTTCTGCCCCGTGGTGATTTACCGTAAATGCCATGGATTGGGTGTAAAGGGTATTGATAGTTATCGCCAAGACTAGCTAATCTGGTCCGAATTGTAACTGATTCCGAGTGCTGGTTTAAGGAAGGGAAATGGGTGATCTAGGTCTGCATATTCTAAGACACACTATTCATTTGACTCCATGCGCCATCTAGAACTTTTTTCAGTGACTAACTTCACTTTAGATGAAGACAAGTTGGCTTTATCAAGCTTACACTGCCCCCGCGTTATCTCGACAACTAGTTAGAATTGTGTGTCCTCTTCCTAGAACTGGTTACCCACTGAGATTAGTCAGTCCTTTGCATAGTGAATTATTACCTCTTGGTTAGATGGCACGAATTCCTTAGCTTTATCTTGTGTGAAGTGAAATCATCTTACCTATGAATAGTTTTCAAAGCGTGCTGGTCTGAACGATCGCCAGGGCACCGTTCAGCCGCCTAGGCGTTCTGAACGGACGCCCAGGGTCGATTAGGCGACCTCTAGGCGGTCGCCCAGGGACCTAGGCGTCCAGGCGTTTGAGTGACTAGTCGCCTAGATTATATATATATGTATATATATCATATATGTTTATGTAATTTTGAATTGAAAAAACAGAGAAGTGCAATGAATTTACCTGTTTGAAGTGCTGGCTGAGCTGAGTGAGGTCCCTTCCTGGCAGCTGCCCAACCTGCAACCACATATCAGAATTAATTCTTATGTAACTATGTTACACATGTACAGCCATATAACATCTGCATATAATTGTTAAACAAGCAACCATATCAGGAATATTGAATACGCAGCAGAACAGACTACTATATAGTTCAAATTCTAACAAATTCAGGTTCAGCTGATAGCTGAGCTCACTTCTCTCAAGTTCTCAACCACACAGGAACACACATTCGAACGCAACAAAGTCACAAACTGATATGTAAAACAAGACGAATAATTAAGCCATCAGATCAGCCAAGTAAGGTATCATCCAAATCCAATTGAAAGTCTTCTTCATCCGCTGCATCTTCAGGTCTTGTAACTCCATCTTCATCTTCGTCCATCGCATCAGACCCATCTTCTTGCTCTGTACCTGGTTTCTCTTCTGCAATATCCATGTCTTGGTCATCTTCAGCAGCAACTCTTGGATTCTTCCTTTTCCTTCCACAATAATTTGGAGCAGCAGCAGCAGCTCTAGGCAAATTGCGCCCTCTTAGACCTTGAGCTGCGCCAGTAGCCTCATCAACATGAGCCCAAGTGAGGTCATCTCCAGCACCAGCCCCTTGATGAACGGGCTCACAATTGGGGTTCACCCACTCACTGTCCCACTGAAATTCTTCAAGGATCAGTGGGTTGCACGTCTTCCCTTGGGAACCAAGCTCACGTATTTTTTGGAACCTATTGGTCATCTTTCGGTTGTAGCTAACAAATACCAGTTTGTTCAATCTTTGATGCTCCAAACGGTTTCTTTTTTTTGTATGGATCTACAAAACAAAACAGGTGTCAAGGGTGGTTGAAATATGCAAACAGGATGTTAATGTGCTGTTTTAAATTACTTACATCAGAAAAAGTGCTCCAATTACGCTCACATCCTGATGCTGAACAGCAAAGACTCACAATCCTTTTTGCTAAACATTGGAGCTCATAAGCAAGACCACCATATGCACCCCACCAAAGAACTAAAAACAGATTGTTAGGATGTATGCTTATAAACCAAAAACATTGCTTGTATAAGAAATACTTAGTTACTTACTGGGATTTTTCTTGTTCTGTCCCTGATTGCAAGTGGCTTTGAGAATACCTCACCTTCAGATCTGTCACAGTCATCTGCTTGTTCACTTATCTTGTTTTGATCTTCCTCATCAGGGATCATTTTCCATAGGACATCATTGAACATTATACGTAGCCGTGCAGCTTGCCTTTTATTTTCCTCCCTTATTGTAAAATACTTCGCTGGGTTCAAGGACAGAGCAGCCCCATACAGATTTTGCTCCATTTGCTTGTCCCATCTCTTGTCAAAACAGCCTATAACAGCTTTCAGTAGTGCTGGTTTATCCTTGAGTGCATTCTTGATGGTGTTCTTTGATATTTCCATGGCTGCCATTATTTCAGGAGCTCCTGGTGTCTCATCACCATCAGCTATTCTCAAAGCAATTAGAACCGGTTGAGAAGCTCTCAGACAATTCCACATTTCCCCAAAATGTCACTGACAAAATAATTTGCTCTGCAGCTTGGCCTTCAGTAGAAGTAGACAACTTGTTCTGGTGCCACTCATCACTAACAAACAGACTCCTTAGACCTTGCTTGTGCTTTCGCATACTTGCCAATGTGAGAAATGAAGTAGCAAAGCGAGTAATACCATGCCTCACAAGATCTCCACCAATTTTGGCTCTCATTTGATCAAGTAGCCTTCCATGCTTGTAGATAAAATTGGCTTTCTTGGCCTGATTAATACAACTCTGAAAATCCTTTATCTTCCCAAAGTCCTCCAGCATCAAGTCCAAACAGTGAGCAGCACAAGGGGTCCAGAATAAGGTTGGGATCCTCTCCATCAAAAGCTTCCCTGCAGCCTTGAAGTTAGCTCCATTATCTGTTGTAATCTGAACCACATATTCCCTGCCAACCTTATCAATTTGTTTCTCCAACAAGTGAGCTAGCATGGTAGCATTTGCTACAGCAGCTGAAGCATCAACCGAGCCTAGAAAGAAGGTCCCTGCTGGACTATTGGCAAGAAAATTTATGATATGGCGATGGCGGGTGTCAGTCCATCCATCGGACATGAGTGTGCAGCCATACTCCTTCCAAGCTTCCTCATGCTTCTCTCTCAATATCATTGTTTTGTTGACTGCCTTTTCAAGTAAAGCCTCAACCGATGAGAAGATGGACCACGGTACCCAGGACCATATTGTCCTATAGACTCCAGCATGATCTCATAGCTTCTTGAGTTAGCGGCATTGAATGAAATTTTGTTCTCAAAGAAGAAATCAGCAACATGATCATCAACAATATCCCTTGCTTCTTTTGTCTTCTTTTGTACAATGCTCAATTGTAGTTTGAGATGCCTTAGAACTGTGTCTATCATCCACTACCTGTTCGGGCGTCTTGCAAAGCATGGAGCTTACTGATTTGCAGTACTTTTGTGCTGGTGGTTTAGCTGCACCAGTACCACTAACCACAAAAGAAGCAATGGTTGCTTGTTTTCTCTTCTTTGCTGCAACCTTAGCATTTGTCCCAGAGCTAGGCACATGCTCAGCAACAACTTCAACAGCTGGCTCACCACCCTCTTCAATACTTGATGCTGAACAGAACAATTGGTGTCCTTGAATTGGCTTTCAGGTAATCATCCATCTCTTTGCTAATTTCTGCAATTACTCTAGGACATTTCTCTGCATCTCCATAACCACCGGCTAAGTGCTGCTTGAACCTTTTAATACCTGCATTGATTTCCTTTTTACAGAAAATGCACTGCACCACTTCCTTCTTCCCTAAAACAGGCCAAAATCCATACTTCCAGCCAGGATCTTTCGATTTTGCCTTCCTATTGGGATCTTTAGCAAGTGCAGCAAGGTCTGCAGGTAGTTCAGCTAATGCTTTAGCAACCCAGTCTTCAACCTTCTTCAACCTGGCAGCAGGAACATCAACATCTGATCCATCACCAGCAACCTACCAATAGGGTCCGGAGCTCCACTTTGAGGAGCATCACGCATGGCTTCAGCAGCAGCTTGAACAGAGGGGAACACAACTTCCACATTGGCCCTATGGCGCCCACGGCCATTACCACCACCTGCAGAGCCACAAATGCATACATGAGTATCAAATCTGAACACAATGTTGAGTTGAAAATGAGCCAGCAGCAGCCCACACTGTCGAATTGAAGATCTGAACACTACTTACCATCACCATTGAAGGAATCCGACGACTGGCTCATTTTCCCTCCAGATGGCGATGAGGCGGATGAACAGAGGAGGCGAGCAAGGTGCGCGACGACGGAGAGCAGAGGGAGACGAGGAGGATGAACCGACGACGACGTGGATGAGCAGAGGGGCGCGGTGAGCAGCAGCCAGCGGCGGCGGCGAGCAGAGTCGCGGCGGCGGCCTGGGCGGGATGTTTTTCGCCCTCCCGCTCACGTCCCGCGATGGAATTGTGAGGAGCGCTCGTGTTGCGGCGGCTACGGTAGGCAGGAAAGGAGAGAAACAATCGCCAATTGAACGTGGGCCATAACCCTAAGGGGCCGAAACAGAAAAATGAACCGGCCCTTTTAACTTCAAACTAGGCGTCCACGTTTAAATCGCCCGCCTAATCGCGCCTGGTCGTCCCTGAGTGGACGCCCAGAATTCTGGGCGGGCTACTCGCTTCGGTGGTGCTAAACGAGTTGGCCCGAGCGTTTGTCGATTAGGCGACGCCTAATCACGCTTAATCGGACGCTCTGAAAACTATTCCTATGATTGTCAAATTGATGACTTGTTTGACGGCATTGATCACAATCTGACAATTGTAACAAACCAGGATAAAAATTCAGCAATTCTTACTCGATTCGAGCTAGTGTTGTAAGACTCGTTACATGGATGATACTGCCGCTCTTGTGTTTAACTGGATACTCGTCTTGCTTTAAAAGTCGGCTCGATTAATGGCTTACAGAAATAAGAATTTAGGATTCTTAACTTTAACTGAATGAAGTGTATCATGACTTCATGAATTCTGAGCCAGTTAGAACAAGTGGTTTCTCTGTTATACTTTATTATACATCTGAATGTCTTAATGTCCCACAACCTATTGGTGCTCTTACTATCTGGTTCCTTTGATCTTAAGAGCTACCTTTTCTAATGTTTATCATGTTTCCTAAAGGAGATGAATACTGTTGACTGTGGCTCTGGCATAACTTACCTCTGTCACTCAAGTCCTCCAATTTCCATGTATCTGCTTAGATGTGAGAAAATACAGAATGTTGTGGCTCTGCTGAATTGGGAAAAAAATATACTTAATGTTACCTTTTAACTACTGAATGTTAAGAGCTACCTTTTCTAATGCTGTGCTTTTGATGTGAAAAAAATACTGAATGTGAAAAACAACTGGTACAAACACTGTATATACCTTACTTACTGGATGCGTCATGTGAGATGCAAAAATTTGCTATATTCACTACTGCCATGTCGCAAGATTTTATGAAAACTGAATGTTGTGCTTTCAACATATGTAGCTGGTGGCGCAATGGGGTACATGAAGAGCGGGAGCCAGAAATCCTTGGCTGCAGGAGGCATCTCAGCCCTGATCCTGTTCTTCGTCCACACTCAACTCCCAGTGAGACCCGTCTTTGCATCATCCCTTGGTCTAGGTACACAAAATTTGCATTTCTGGTCCATCCTTGTGTGGTCCATTTGCTCTTCTCACCTTTGCTTGGGAGTCCCTCGTAAGTTTGAATTCTTCACCTGATGTTGCTTAATTTGTTTTTCAGGCATATCGGCTGCCCTGCTGTCAGTGATGGGTTCTCGCTTCAAGAAGTCCAGGAAGATATTCCCAGCCGGTGTTGTGTCTCTTGTGTCCCTGGTCATGGTCGCAGGCTACTTCCATGGAATCCTTCGCAGCTCGCATGCATGATTTGATCAGTGGCAGATACCGTCTGATATCTTTGTACTCTAGCCGCGTTTTTCGCATCCCTTTCGTGTTTTAGAATCTGAAGGAACAGACTCCTTTGCCTACTGCGAAAACTGTTTTAGTTTACTTGTTCTCAGAGTTTAGTGCATGTTGTTTTCTGTGACTGGGTGCGTAAGAGCATGTGAACTAGTTTCAGTGGAGAATAAGAATTTGGGATGCGAAAGTGTCATCGGTTTGTAGGTGCAGTACAATAACTGCAAGAGATGAGACATTATGTATTTCACCTAGTTCGGGAAACATTGTGGCACGGAATGAACTGAATTTGATGTCCTTTGCGGCTGTGCGCCGTATTTGTGCAACAAGGCTGTTGAAATCACCTACACGCATCTGCAGGCTGCATCCAGCAGGATGGCGCAACGCGCATGAGCGGCAGGCGAAACTGCGACCTGGGGCAACTGGCGTGACAGGGCTGTTCTCGCCGTGTTGTCGGATCTAGGCGTAGAGCAAGCTGCCGAACCCAGCGCATGGGCAACGGGAACAGCCGGTTGCCGAACGAGACGATCCATGCTGACGGGACGGCGGACCAACGCCGCCGTGTTTGTTCAGCCCGGCAACAGCTCCCGCCGGCACCACGCCACCGGGACCGGCCTCAGAATTCTTGTGGAAGCATATCCAAACACAGCAACAGGATCTCGCGCTGTTGGATAGCAAGGATGACTAAACTAAAAACTTAAAATGAAACAAATTAACTGCCGCACAACCTTAAGCAAATCATGACGATATAACACAGATGGTATATCATTTCTGGACGAACAATGTAACATAGTCAGACAGATTGACAGGCACGATATACAACAATGACATAGTATAGCAGTTTGGTAGTACTCGAGTAAACGAATTCACGGTAGAATAAACCTAGCACGTGACAGCAGAACAATGGTAATATAGGTTCTGGTCCCCATTATTAGTAAGGTTCTGAGGTGTGACATAAACTAACACACACATCTCCCTGCCTCCAAACGTCAGCCTTCACCGTACAATTCCCAGGTTCATGGCTCTGTCTTTCAAGTTACTGGGTCTTGCCCTCAGCAGTCACCTCCATCCCGGATGCCTCCATGCCCTCGGATGACTTTGCAGGGCTGTATGGTGCTTTGTTTACAATCCTGCTTCAATTGGATCATTCAATCAGTTGAACTGGAAGAAACAAGGATATAAAAAGTTTATTCTAAACTAAGATCCTAAACATGTCAAAACAGGTGTCCCATCAGACTTGACTCTGAATACTGATGGGATTTCTCAAGATGAACGCTAAATAGTTATCATCCCTGAAAACATTAATTCAGCGTAGGCTCATTTTCATGCAGACAAGATAAGTACATATCTTGCATCAAGATATCGAACGCTAAATTGAAACTCAGGCTCGTTTTCATGTAGATGGAATAAGTATATACAGGATTCTCAAGTAGTTTTTCCTAAGAAAAGGTTCTTGCGTGATGATCATTCAAATTTGAAGAACAAACCTAAGCAAGCTTGTTTCCAACCCATGGCTATTGGTTTCCGTAGTGACACAATGAATACTGATGGGATGTTCTCAGTAACAAAAGAGAGATTTAATATCTTGCTTGTCTGTTTCCAATGAAATATTTAGAGTGCTATTTGGGTGCATGCAGTCAGGAAGCACTCGATTTTATGAATAACAGATGTTTTCACTAGTACATGCCTAAGTTGTCTGATCAATTTTAACAATTTACACCTACTAGATCATTTTCCTGTTGAAAATAGAACAATCTTCCAAATATAAATACAACAGTAAGGCCAAAGGAAATTCGGCTTTTACTTCGTCTAGAGGAAAACAGTGGTGATGGTACAGATCAGAACACTTCGAAACTTAAAGCTGCAAAAGGTTTCTATGAATAACCTGTCACGGCGTTTCTCCAGAAAGCGCTGAAGAGAGTGCCTCCTGGCAATGGGGATATCTGCACAATGGATTGTAGTTGTTTTTACAACATGTTAGATAAAATAAAATGATAAAGGTACTCTATTTCTGAATGTCCCCGGAAGATGTAATCTTACCAGCCTGAAGCCTGCATATTGAACTAGGGTCAGCAACAACCTGAGGTTGTCCAGTTGCTACAGAAGTGCTCTGCAGTGAGAGGGACCGTGTGAGCACAGGAGATACACCTGCTTTCACAACAGGGGCTGCTGGAGCCATTGGAGGCTTAACAGCATGGCAGTATTGCTTTTTGGTGGCCGCCGCTGCCGCGGAAGCTGCTGCAATAAGCATGATTGCTTGAGCCTGTGAACACCAAAGATAGCACGTTCGTACAAACATCAGAAATAATCCAACAAACAACACAATATATGTAACAATGAAGAAAATATTACCTTCTCTGGTGGCACTGAGTCATAAACACATACTGATCCACCATAGAATATTGTAAGTTGCGCAGGACTAGCTTTAGGAGTCGACATTGGCAACATTACAGACCTTGTGATTGTCAAGGCAAAACAAGTACATAAGAACATGTAACAAAAAATAAAGGACATCACGTGATTGCATACCAGTACTTTTCAATCAATGTCAATGCCTGTAATTACTTTATTGGTGCCTACGTTCTACACTAGTAGCACATCATCTACTGCAAGATCTGATATCAAACAATGGAAGACTAAGCCTGGAATTATGTGTTCCTGAGTCTGAAGCATTAAGCACATGCACTACACATACCATAACCCTATCGCTATTCTAACTAGTTCAAATGAGGAATCAGCATCCAAAGAAGCCTCTCTTTCGAGTTTCAACCGACAGATGGGAGCTGTCTCATCTTCCTAATGGTATACTTGTCAAAGCATGGTTACTTGGATATGGACACAGTGATCGGAATCCAACTTGGATTCAGGTTCCCGATTCAGTAAAAAGATATTGAAGCTTGGAAATGCTAGTTAGATAAACAAGGATGACGAAATCTGACTCAGATTCTAGTGCCACATCAACAAAAGAAGTTGGACACCATTCTCGGTAACACTGGTCCAAGGAAGTTGCCAAGGACAAGTTCATGTACCTTACTCAAAGCCGATCTAAACATGTTGTATAGATAGACCCAAAACATCTTGCATATAATATGGTGCAACTATCCTAGAAATCACAACTCTGTTTAAATAGAGCCAAACTCATGTCACATTAATAACTCATAAAGCAATTTCCTTGATCTGGCTTATTCCAAACAACTAAACAGAGCGTAAAGTGGTACAAATCGATCCTTGTGAACAAATGAACATACTGCAATCAATGCATATGCCAAAAAAGCCGGAAACCGGTACCAGGTCAATTAAACCATTCCAATTCGATGGTTGCGTCAATGAGGAAAGAAAAAAGGTATCTTGACATATCAGGGGTTATCAAAAGGATTATTTCGGAGTATCCCATTGGTAGCTACAACTTTGGTCCCCAGATACAGGTTTTTAGTAATGAAGTAAGGAGCCGGGAATCCGGGATAATGGTTCTCTTTCATCCAAATCCTTGTTAAACGGCATTACTAATAAATATTTTAGCCTGCCAAAATTTCATCAGATCTATTCCAGCTACCCATAGTTTTTACGGGGAAAAAAAAAGAGAAAGAGACGGGATTTGGATCACAATTAGCAATGTTAGTGGCTTAAAAGCATTTTTCCAACTTAACCTCCTACAGTCAAATCGAGAACTTCCATGAACTGTCGCTGCTTTCTAGAACAAGAAACCAAGCTATTAAGGGGAATGAGGATTGCTTGGATCTGTACCCGCTTGGACCAAGTTCTATACTAACTATTGACCATAATAGGAAGCTAACATTTTTTGGTCCAGGGGAAAAACACATCTAGCGAAGGACTGAATCGTCTCTAACCTGCAGGATACTTCTATGCTGAAAAGCATCCCATTTCATTGAGTGCGGTAAAAACAAAATCAGCCCTGAAAGGATACTGATATATCAAAATCCACGAGGATAACCACGTTCTCCAGCAACTCATCAACGTTCTCCCACCAAACGTGCTACTAGAATTACTCTGTAATTTGATCCAGGATGCAAGGCTTCCACGGAAACTAAACACAATAGCAGGGAGTACAAAGCGCAAAAGAGGGAACGAACACGGAGGATATTGGACGCGCTCCTGGACCTGAATCCATCCGCACTCCGCAGTATACTCGACCAATATATAGCATCTCGCTACAAGCAGGTTTAATCCACCAAAACTATAAGCACGGCTCTTCCATGATTACGCCAAAGCTCGAGGTGGTAAGTACAAAAGGCGCGTCAAGAACAGGAAATGGAAAGTGCTGGGGGAAGAAGGATGAACGAGGAAGAAAAGAACCCCAATTCATTCGACCCAAGGCTAAGCAGCTACGAATCACCCAACAGATGCAAATTCCTCGGAAAGCGCCCTCCTGAGTACAAGGACTTGGGTCAGGAGGTTACCTGCTGCCGCCGTTGGCGAGCGAGAGGTTGAGGCCTTGGCCTTGATGGGATTCCTGGGTCTTCTCCTCCTTCCTCTCCTCTTCCCTGCCTTCCTCCTTCTCCTCCCCCTTCTTAATGTTCCTCTCCAACAGATCCATCTCAACCAACTGCGCTCTCTCTCTCTCTCTCTCTCTCTCTCTCTCTCTCTCTCCTCTCCTCTCGCGGCTTTGGGACTGGTGCGAGGACTTGAAAATGAAAAAGGGTCCAAGAAGAGGGACGAAGCAGGGAGGGGCGCGGGTATGTGTACAGCAAACGACGCATGTGAATGTCGTGACGGATGCCTTATAATAACTCTATAATAAAATAATAATATTTAACTATTCCTCTCTTTACGTTTCAGTATGATCTGTCAAACTGAGGTGCTGTAGTCCATAGGAGTATTTAAGTAGAGTTGATGTAATGTCTTTAGTTTTTTATTTTATTGATGTAAATTAAGTTGATAATCTATCCAATTGTGTTGTGTGACTGATAGGGAAGTTGCTACTTTTTTTCTATAAAAAAAATACTATCAATTCTCTATTTACGACTATTTGCATGACTGCAATCGCGTAACATAAGGATGTGGCTTTTCCATCTGATTTCCCATCAGTCACACAATTCACGGTCCACAAGTCAAGAGAGAATGTATTGCTAGCCTCTTTTACAGGCAAAGTGGGTATCACCGCTGGTTGAAGAGAAACTTTACTAGTACTAAAGAAGAAGGGGTGAGATTGCACCACACCTATAGCCAAATTAGGATGTAGGATCTCGTTAAAAATCACACATAAAAAACAATTGAAAGCTTGCAGAATTGTAGAAAAAGCTTCGATGCGGATAGACGCTTCATGAAGGGTGGTCCGGATTCTCGGGGGAGTCATCCGAGGAATGACTCGTCTCCTTTGTATGCTGCTTCATCCGACCCTTGCTTGAGTTGAGCGACACCCCACAACACGGAAAGGGACGAGCTGCTGCAGAAGCGATACATGATGGAGCCGTGCTCCCTTGACCGAAAAGAGTATATGACACGTCACGTCGAGGGAGACGTGTGGACAAAAAGGGAAGGTAGAACGGGAAAGGCGGTGGTTAGTTTACCCAAACTGAGCTCAGGCTGCTGTCCAATCAGTTCCCACTGTTACAAATACAGGTCACGTATCCCTCTGATTATTTACGCGAATCGCGTCCATAAGCCATAACCCGCACCTTTAGTGTGGTTAGGCAGATTCCATTCATGGTCAGGCAGGCAAGAACAGGCCAACAGGCTGTCAACAAAGGATTGAAAAATTCTCACTATAAACCACGTGCACCGAGCAGAGGGCGAGTATTGTGATGTCATTTCCGTTTGGAAACGAGAACTTTCATGATGAGCGACATGTGGTCGCCTGGTCGGCACGGTGCTGGTACCTAATTATGTAAGCCTAACCATGACAAAGTGAAAGGTTTGGGATCTCAAACAAATGGTTATCTCCGCCGGAACAGTTCGATCGGCGAATCATTCCGGCAACCGCCACCTCGCCAAACGCATATTTCTGCTCTCGTCTTCATTTGCTTGCCGCTGCAGGTGTCCATGCGCGCGCGGCGTTGGTGGCCGGCCGGTTGATCATTCCAGCAGATCGGCAGCAACGGAACGAAGAAAGAGCCCAGAACAGCAAACCTGTACTGATCGTGGAACGGCGAATACATTGCAGACAGTTGTGTTGCGCATGCCGACGATGATGAGATGAGACGGCATTTGAACAAACAACGCACGCGCGACCGTGAGGTTGCGTCTTGCAGATGGAAAGACGGATAGGCATCGATGGCCTCGTGCTTTCTGCTGATGATCGAACAGGAGTTTTTTTTTGCAAGATCCATCCTGTAACTCCTGAAGCCCCGCTTGCCTTCATTTTCCATGCTCATAACCCTGAGTATCTATGTCTAAATTAACTTTGCATCAACTTGCAACTACTACGCAGCACATGTATATTTCATTGCAGGGCCAGAGATGGCGATGCTGTCACTAACTAGAAAACTTGGGCGCAACTAACCCAGTTACTACTAAAATGCTACACAAGCTGTTCCGTACTAGTGATTAAGCTTTTTTAACGGTGGTTGACTATATAATCTAGCAACGAACCTAATGTGTTGACAAACAGGTCGCCGTGCTGATACAGGTGTTGAAATTGCAATAAAGGAAGAGCTAACAAACGAACAATAGGACCCTCGGTTGCTTCCAGTCAGTTGTCATATACCGAACTCTCCGGCAAGCTAGGCCAGGGTGATGAAATTGAAACAAACTTGTATCTAAACGAAGGGCATGCTGCAGTATCGACCAAGGCTAGGGCCTGCCCTTTCTTCAAGCTAAATAATACCTTGGTGATGATAACACAGTATTAGCAGAGCTTGTGTTTGTCACGGAGGAGCGACATGTCAGGTTTATTAACTTATTTTCCAAGGACACATGCATAGGACATGCTAATTTTCAGGTTAAGGTGACAAAAAGACATCTCGGAATAAACCAGTTGTACAAAGGCAAAAAGAGATTTCATGATAAGTTCATGCTAATACAACAATCCTGTAGCTATATTTAGCCGGACTTAGTTTTCTGCAGCGCTATATATATATGCAATGTTGAGTAAGGTGGAGTTGCATAGATTGCCTTTATATCGTTACGCAAGGCTACTTTTAAATAAATTGCATGTTTCGATTCACAGTCAATACCATTCTGGCTTTCAGAAAACAAAGTCACACATCAAGCATGTGGCACACCCAATTTCCTTTGGCCAGCTTTGATTACACTGGACAATTATATATCGTACGTAAAAGGATATATAAAAGCCGAAAGTGCCCTTGAAGCTTAGGTTGTCCTTATTTTAACTCCGGCGGTCCGGCCTTACTGCGGCTCATTAGTTAAGACTAACATCAAGGTGTGCATGTGGTTAGTGCGGAAGATAAATATAACAATCATTTAGCTTTTCTAGTGCGTCTAGCGCACTCCTGAATAATCTAAGACTATCTCGAGAGTTTTCTACTGAATTCACAGCTATACTGTACATTTCACTCGTCGAAATGTGCCTGCTCTGAAATGTTACAGCGATTCACGATGAACTCGTGTATAGACGATGCTTTGTTTTTGGCAGACATACATTGTTCCCTTAAATGCTGTACAGTAATATACATACATTATTCAATTGTTGTCTCTTGCAAACTTTGAAAATTGAAGCATGTGTCTTTGGACTTTGTCCGCCGAAGATCGTAAACAAGGATTAGAAAAGTCCGAAACCGCCGCGCGCTCAGCAAGTCAAAAGATTCCTTGAAGTGGTTAGGGACACTGGGAATCATTAGCCCCATGGCCGTCCACGCGAGTGCGTACTCGCAGAACTCAAAAATTATTTGGCTAACTAAAGCAGCCGGCTAAGCCTTAGCTAACAAAAACTATTATTGGTCCTTAATTAAGTAACCCTAGCCTTTGTGCCTTTCAACAAGTTGGCAATGGCTGTTTGGGCCTGTGAGGTGAGTACGTTGTGTGCACTCCTAATCAATGGACGGAGCTCTCAATCCTCAAAGGGATTAAAGGTCGACTGACTGCTGCTTGCCGTGCGATAAAGTATTCAGAGCAGCTAAGCTTTGCTTTTGTTGCTTATGGACGTAGAAAATGAAATCCGGCCTTTATCGCCAAAGTCTGTTCTAGGTGCACCCGCATCCAATGATGTACCCAAACATTATATTCACATGAAAACATGCTAAAGATCAGTTGTAAAATCTTTTTTTTAACAATGGAATGTAATAAATTGTGAAGATATACCAGTAGAAGTACTACGTACGACTATTCCGTTGCGCAGAACGGGAACTGTGGACAAGGACGGACCCACATGAAGTGATAGAGCGAGAGGCAACGGCCAAGAATAAACTGATCAGGAAGTAGGAAGCTTCCCATACCATATGCACGTGCGGAACCCGTGCCCGCATGCTTGGTTTCGCTGTAGGGCCTGGGGCCCACCCCTCAGCCTTCTGGCCCACATGTACGCGTGTCTCCTATACGCGCATGGCCGGCTGGTCGATTTGGCGATTTTCTCATGAAACCCCTGTTTCTGCATTATATAGAGAATGCTGGAGATCGAAAGAGACTTTCGTTTTTTTTTTTTTTTTTTGCGAAAGGGGGTGGGAATTATATTAAACTGTAGAACAGTACAACCCACACCTTTTACAGAGAGCCCCCTGGGCACTTTTACAGAAAGGACCTCGAAAGAAAAGGAAATTACAAACAAGTCCCTCTACTCTCGAAGCCTCCGAAACACCAGATCCTCACCACCGGAGCGCGACGACGGCGATCTCCAGGCTCCTCCTCGCTCCAAGCTCGCGACCACACGCGTTGTTGATGAAGCCGATTGGATTCGAACGAAGATGGTGCTAAGCCGGCCATCGCGACGACATCAGAAGACGGAAGAAGAACGAGGAGACCACCAACGAAGAACCAGCAGCAAGAATCCGCAAAAGGCCGAAGAAATCGACAACAAAACTTGAAGCCGACATCTCGGACAAGACCTCCACATCACCAACACCGGCGACGAATGGAAGCACAGCAACCTCCACCCTTTCGCAAAAGGACCGGAAGCAGACAGAACACCAAGGACTTACCAGTGCAGACGAAGCCGTCGACGACCTCGCCGCCACGGATCCGCCGAGGGAGACACAAACTCCGAGCACCATCACCGAGGACGATACCGGAGACCTAACCCTAACCCTAGGGACAAAACTAAACTACTAGACACCTAAACCTAGGAGAAGAGCCGGACGGCAACCCCGCCGATCTCCCGGCCCTCGGAAGCCCTACGGGCCACCGGAGGGACGGGAGAGCAGAGGGAGCCGCCGCCGGGCCGGAGTCGCCGCCGAATCGCCCTTATCGCCCGCTCTTCACTGTAGCTGGTGTGGGGAACGGTTCGGCGGATCGAAAGAGACTTTCGTTGGTGACAATGCACATTTGTTACGATTGTTCTCTTTTTTCTTTTCGTTACCGGTATTACTTTACCACATTCATATGTTCCTTCGCGTGTAAAACAGGCAAATCAGCCATGATGCTTAAGTTGGGCCACCCGCACTCAAGTCTCGAGCTAAGCTACCTCAATGAAGGAAGTAGTACTAGTATAGTATAAAAATGAACCTAGGATTTTTTTCCCCTGCGATGAAATAATAGTGCTACCATTTGTTCTGCACCTGCTCTTTCTGTTCAATTCAAGTGTTATTCTAACAATTAATAGTTTATTCATAATAGATAATTCTCATTTTTTTAATGTAACTCTCTCTTTATTTTTTCTCATAAACTGATCGTCGTTTTAAGTGTGCTCTCTACTCTTTCATTTCTCTTATTCCTATACAGATCTTAGAATGACATTTTAAAAAGAGCAAGGAGGTATCACAAACCACGGTACGGGAACTATTTAAATAGTTTGTGGACATGATCGATCAGCGTTTGTCCCACTTGATGCCCATCGGTCATCAATCCATTACCATGGCCGATTTTGGCCGTCACGTTTGGAAACTAAGTGGTCCAACAGCGGCCGACGAGGACGTCTCCGCCTCTCGGTCGCTCTACTGCTCTCCGCATGGGGCGCTTGTGCGTACGGCAAAGCTTGAATCCGTGATTTATTTCGCCATTGACATCTGTTTAGAGGTACGAGCTCAGTGAACATAGAGACCTTCTTGTCGCGACATGGAGAGTACGCAAACTCAACTTAAACTGGGAGGTCGTACAAGTTATTAGTACTGTAATGCACTAGCAATAGCACAACCACCGCACCGTACTGTGTTTTATCGATCGTAGGTTCTTTGGCGTTTAGCTCGTGCTACATTCGATGCCGGCATGTTCACGTCTTGACATTGCGGCTCCGGCTGGTCAGTGAACATTGCTAGGTACTGTCGGGGAATCAATTTCAGGCGTGCAGCTGTTTTACTATTTGCAAGTTGCACGGTACCTTTCTGTGCTTGAAATTCCGGTCGATTGGATGCCCCTTTCCTCGAGAAATGCAACTCTCGACGCGGTGGCGCTTGTTGTGCATCATTTCCTCGAGGACTGGGTGATCGCGCGGATGGATGCGTTCTTCAAGACAAAGATGCTGTTTGCTTGCTCCCTTGGACAGGTTACGCAAATCACGGTGGTTAAGTCGAGATAAGGATTCCTCTCTCAAGCATGCGAAAAACATGATGCCTAGCTAGCAAGGGATCGAAGGGACCATCCGATTCAAGACGCTCGCCCGTATACGCGTACGCCACCTTTGCTCAATTTGCCGCTGGCGCGCCAGCCATTGATTGCCGTGGCTGCCGTCACGAGGGCCGGCGCGTACGAAGAGGAAATCTCACATCTCAGTCCGTCCAGGACGCCATCGTCGTCTCTCGTACCGGATCCCACCTTGGTCCCCAACTCCGAACACGGCCTGTGGCTGCTGCGCACGGACCGGGCACGCACGGGGCCGGCCGGCTCACTGGCTCAGTCGCGCCACGATGAATTGTTCTGGCCACAGCGAAGTGAATGCTGACTAGGGATGGCAATGGGTACCCGTTACCCGATACCCGATGGGTAAAACTTTATTTAGGGGTGAGTATGGGACGTATTTTGTACCCATGAGTATGAAAATAGGTAAATACTTGCACCATCGGGTATGACGGGTTCGGGTGGGAAGTCAAACCCATATCCGTCCACCCACGAACCCGAATGTGACTTAAACCTATGCTTGATTTGTGGCTTGAACGTATGTTTTATTTGTGAACTTCTATTTTTAATATATAGTTTGAATGGTCTATTAGCTCTATGAATAGTTTATACTGTTATGAGACTTTATTTAGATATGCTTATGTTAACTAAAACTTGCTAAATTGTTGATATATTGCTAATCTTTTCAATTTATATGGGTATGGGTTATCCGCGGGTATCCGTTACCCGCACGGATATAGGTATGGGAATGAATTTCCATCCGAGAGCGGGTGTGGGTATGAGTACTGGTAAATTTCTCTGATGGATATGGTTTGGAATGCAAAATCGTGGGTAATTTACCCATTGCCATCCCTTTTGCCGAGTTGTTCCTCGCGTGCATGGCATAGGCATCCCATGCCCCGCGCCCTTATTCGTTCTGGCGCGCGGCTGATGAACTGAAAAACTTTTGGTTACTCTACCATTACAGTGGGATTTTTTTTTTTTGAAATCGTTACAGTTGCGATTGATGTATCCGGGACCGGACGTGCTCTCCGTGACTGAAAACGGAACGAGGCGGTCGATCCTTTTCCATGCATCGTTTTTTCCTATCGCTCCGTTTCAGCTGGTCTTTTCAGCGGTCCATGTCCATTGCGTACACCAGAAGTGTAGCAACATCGTCGTACTGTACTCCCTCCGTATTTGAAAAGATGAAGTTCGGACAGAGATTGGTACTAGCTCCCTCCGTATGCATAACCTCATCCTTTTAATATGGTAATTATTATCGGGAATTACCATATTAAAGAAGTCAAGACTTAGGTGGTGTTTGGATACCCTGACTAAAACTAGTCAGGTGACTAGAGACTAAAATCTTTTAGCCTCCCCCTCCCCTACTAGAACTAGCCTGACTAATTTTAGTCTCTTTTAGTTCCTCCAGAGTGACTAAAATTAGTCTAGTCTAGTCTCTAGTCAGGTATCCAAACATCTACTTAGGCCGGGGGTGGGACTGAAAGAGGCGGTGCGAAAGGGAGGAACTCTAACCCTTGGATTCAAACAGGGCCAGTGTCGGAGTCAAATGTTGGATGAGCTGAGGGTGGCGGAGGTGAGGGCCGGTTGAAAGGAAGAAGAAAGAGGGGGTTGCGAATGTGTGTTCCTCGTAGCGCAGGATACAGCAGACCAGTCCTGCCGTCTGTCGACTCACGGGGCCAGTTCGTCAAGGCGGGACCAGTCTACTGAGTACTGAGAGAACTCGCAAAGTGTCGGTGCTAGGCGGAGAAACATGGAGATTTTCGAGCAATGCTCGTGCTTGCTTGCCTTGCGGGACCAGTCTGTTCTCCAATGACGTAACCTACTCTAATACCTAGAGCCGCCGCCACGGTCTGTTGCGCGTGACAAACGTGTGAGTATGACATGCGTTGATCACACAAACGGACGCAGCCCTGTCACCCTGTGGCTCGGCCCAAACGGACGCAGCACTGTGGCTTGGCCCAGGACTGCAGTTTGGCTTTGGCGCACGAAGAGATCGCACAAACAGCACTGCCTATCAAAATTTCGATTATGCTCCAACAAAAAATCAAAAATTCGATGGAACACATGATGGATGTACTTTACAAGCAAATCCAACTTCACACAGTGAAACCATATTCCTCTTTTTAAAGTTAAATTTCATTCTAATTGGAAATCAGAAGTGAAACGAAAAAAAAAAAGAAACTGAACCCAATTGTCGCTGAAAATAAAATGTGATGTAACTAACAAAAATAGGCTCATACGCATGTTACTCAGCCAAAGTAGAAAGAACGGAGCAGTAATGCCTCGCTTACACAAGAATAGCCTTGTTCACTGACTACAGTATAGATCAGGAAAAATAATGTCAAATACTTGTCTTGTTTATTGACTCCAACGAAAAGACAGCGCCAGGGCGCGTCTCTGATACTGTTGGGTGTGATGTTAGTATATACAGTACCCACAAGTGGAAGAACACCAGATACACCACGGCCCAGACCTGCGCCTTTGGATTCCGCTTCAAGAAGATATGCCCAGCTGAGAATATGGAATCGAGCTGTCGGATTGCGGATCCCAGTTGCTGCTGCCCAGCCCGTATCCTGTCGTGCAGCCTTGGCCAATATGATTCTTGCCATGCACCAGATTCAATATCAATTCTTGATGATGAGCTCGACGAAGCCAAAGATGAAGCATTATTGTCGAGCGATCTCGAAACTGCCTGTAGATGATGTCGAATGTTACTTCCCTTGCATGCAATTGTAATTGGGTACACTTACTATTGCCCAGCCAGGATATTTTTCAGACCAACTTAAATACGGAGGATCTCTAGATACATACCTCGATTCTCATTAACAAAGCTGCCTTCTCTGAAGATAGGGACTCCACCTGAAAAAGGAAGAGAACATTTGAAACTCATCACATCATAAGCATACAGTATACCGTAGCAAATAACACCAACCGCCAGTT
Organism: Eragrostis nindensis; assembly: GCA_012490785.1. Classification (NCBI taxonomy): domain Eukaryota; kingdom Viridiplantae; phylum Streptophyta; class Magnoliopsida; order Poales; family Poaceae; genus Eragrostis; species Eragrostis nindensis. The sequence goes on from JAAXCT010000927.1 coordinate 266,886, forward strand.
AATGTACTATGTGAATACTAGAATAAACTCTCAGATGACAACCATCTTTTCTGAGTTGGACAGCTAATTTTCACTGATCACAAGGTGCTTATAAGCTTTCTACCTCGTACCAATGGAGGAGGAAAAGGTGACGTTGCCAGTTGTCAATAGTAGAAAATAAAGGCAATATTTTATCAAAGAAATTTAGTCAAAAAATAGAGGCAATATTCTATTGAAGCAAATATAATAAAAATTTTGCTGTACAGATGCATGATGATCCAAAAAACAGTTAAGAGTTCTAAGACATGATACTCATAACACAGAAATCACACGACACACAGGATGTAACATAATGAAGGGGCGCAAACGCATACTTAAACGAACCTGCATCTGTTTCTGAATCAACCGATCAGTTAGTTGATCGAGCCTCTTCTTAAGTTCAATTTCTACCTCTGTAGGATGAACCATGTCTCTTCTAGTCAGCTCAATATTTTCTTCGATCTTCCTTGCCTATGAATAAAACAGATTATCCCAGTCCGGACAATTGGTCAACATGCAACATCTTGGTTAACATAAAGCTATCAGCATTAAGAACAAAGGATCGAAATATTCCCAGGTATTACAACACATGAGCAATAAGTTCCTTGGAGAAAGTATATGGCATGGGAAGCCCTTATCCGATTATGTCCAGATTGTATTAGTTCACTTTCAACTTCATTAATGATATGGTGCATAAAAGTAGGAAAAGAACGTATGGGAAAAAGTGATAACAAAACAAAGACATTAGCATTGATGTCCTAAATTAAGTCAAACACAGAGGTAAAACAGTGAATTAGATGGGGCTCAGTTCTGAGCCATAGCACAAAACAGCTTTTGCCTAAAACTCTGGGAGATCAGTAAGCGAATGATACAACAGACTAGTGCTGAGAAGATTCAATAGGGTATGCATCATAAAAGAAATTCATGAATCAAGATCATGATTAGCAGAAATGAACTGGTAACTAGTTATTACTCAGGTGAACTTACTTTGTCCTTCAAGCTGACAATTCTTTCACATGTCAGAGTGTATTCTGCATCAATAATTTCTTCTTCCAGCTTGAACCTTCTCAAAGATTCTATCTAGACAGAAGTTCACTTCAAATTAGAAATAGATAAGGTACAAAGCCTTTTTATTAGACTCGATAATTATAATCGAAAGATACAAGAAACACTGTATCTCCTTGGTAAAATGGAAGGTAAAAAATGCCAATCATAATTGATTGCTAATTCATCAACAGGAGGGGCATTTGTCTTCTGCATCTTTGCTAGCTTTCTTCTATATTCTGCTCATAGAACAGTAACAAAGATCACACACGGAAAAAAATTTGAAATAAGAGTACTTAAAATATATGATTCAAAGGAACACTTAAAACCAGTAGAGGGGCTCAATAAAGAAAAACATGATTAACTTACTATCTTGAGCAAGTGTCTTCGATTCAACTTCCTCTCGAAGTTGCGCCACTTGATCTACCTAGTCAAATATCAAGAACATACAGTTTTGAAATTACTGATTGAGCATTCAGTTAGATGTGCAAATTTATGAAGCATGGACTGCATCCAGCCCATTCTCAGCAGGGATTATGATACCATGTCCCCCACAACAGGAAGATAACAAACTTATAGCATATTTGTATAAAGCTGCAAGGCAATATCATTCTAGGCTACCTTGACTGCATGAACCGTCAAATGCATTTAGGACATGATGTCATCATATGTATGATGCAAGATTTAGGCTCTACAAAATACCAGCATTCTCCAGATTTAAAGGTAAGAATGAAGTGAAACAGTGTTCAATTATCCAGGCATAGTCACATCTATAGTTTGCCCCCACATCTATGGTCACCACATAGCAGGGAGGTCTACATATATTGTCATATGCTTCTTGCATAAGCCTAAAAACAACAATACACAAAGTGTAACCTATACAGTGTGCGGAAAGAATTAAAGTAAACATACTTGGAAGTCCAGATTCCATTGTTCCCTGGCAAGCGACTTTGCCAGCTCTGCATTTGTAACCTGTGAAAATCTGATGTAAGTGCATTGCTAAGATTTGAGACCAAAATAACGTTCCACCACAAAACTCAAAGGCTATGTATGTAGTGACACATGCAAAAACAAGCACAAAAAATGATAAGGGAAGCAGCATTAATAAATGGAGAGATACCTCAAGCCTAGCTAATCTAGCAAGGGCTTCCATTCTAGTACTGTGATGGCGCTGTTTCTCGACCTCTACAGCTTCCATGGTTTCAATCATATAGTCTGCAACTCTGAGCCTGCAAAATGTCGAGCAAAATGCTGATAAGGATCCATCATTCTCTGGAATCAATCTCACAAAAGGACAACTTATGTAAGACCAAATAAATAAGATTTCGAATATGAACACTGACCAGAAAGCACATTGCCATATTGATACAGAAAACAGTCATGGATTGCGTTGTTGATATCAACATAAAGTTTGACGGCAGCTAAATATCAAGTTGTATGATTTGTGCTCAAATGTCAGTATTGCTAGATCACCCAAGTTTAGCAGAATGTATCCACACAACGAACAAAAACTATACGCTGCAGTATTAACTCAACTTCTACATCACCAAATAAGAGTCAATTATGCCAAGTGATAAGAGCTATTATCATACCATGCTCGCAGTGGCACTGGGACAGAGTATGTCATCATATGAGCAACATTTCAGACGAGTAAATTCATAAAATCGGCATGAAGCAGCATTACCTCCTGGCCTGCTCCTTCTCACGCTCAGCGAGCAGCTTCTCGAGACCGGCCTTCTCCCCCTCAAGCCTCGCCACGGCCTCCTCTCGCTCGGCGATGGCACGCGCAGCCATGGCCGCAAGCCGCTCCGCTCGCCGCTGTTTCCTTTCCTCCTCCCTCCGCCTCTCCTCCTCCGAATCCTCCGAATCGTCGCTCCCCGATCCATCCGAGTCCTCATCACTCCCGCTCTCGCTCTCAGGTGCTCCTCCCTTCCCGACCTCGCGATCCGACTGATCCTCCTCCCGAGCCGCTCTCGCCTCGGCCACCGGCACACCAACGGCTTGATCGAGCAACGCCGCAGCTGACGCGGAGCGGCGGGGGCCGGGGAAGGAGGTGGTTGAGATGGGGAGGAGCGCTTCGCGGCGAGGCGTAAACCGAGGGAGGGAGGCGGGCCGGCAGGCGGCGGTCTGCGCGGGGGCACGTCGAGGAGCGGGTCGGCCGAGGGCTGGAGCGAGGCGAGGTCGGAGGCGGAAGGGGACTTGCCGAGGGACTCCGCCGCCTGCTGGTCAATCTGGAGAGGAAACGCAAGACAAGCGAAGAGTCAGCAGAGGTTGAGTGAGGAGGAGCGGAAGACGCCGCGAGGGAGAGAAGAAGGGCAGGCGGGCTTGCTTGGTGGAGGAGGGTCTCGGCGGCTTTGAGCTTGGAGGAGATCCAACCCGCCATGGCGAAGCGAGGGGAGCGGAGGAGCCGCGCAACGCGTGGGAATTGGACGGAGGCCGCAGCGCCGGTGGGTCGATGACTGACGAGATGGGCCCGGCAGCCTAACCGCCGTGGTGGCAGCCGGCCAACGACGAAGGCCTTTTCCCAGTTCCAAAGATTCCGATGCACATTGCACAAGCCACAAGGGATGCACATTGCAGGGTGTACTCCCAAGTCCCAAGCCTAGAAGAGTGATCATCTATGAGAGTTGTGTATTTTATTTTATTTATCATAAATCAAAGACGATTGTACTATTAAATTTTACAAAATACGCAGTTTTAGATCAAGACTTAAAATGCGAATAAACACAAACATAAGTTATAAGGTTTTTATTTATCTTCAACATCACTTCTTGGATTGTATGCGGGGAATTCGGTCTTATTGCAACCATCTCATAAAATATCCGTCCGGCTAAATCAAGTTTGGAACGGTAGTTTTGGACCTGACCGCCACAGTCTCCCGCGCAACTTCAGAGACGCAGATCTGATACCAATCACATTTGACCTACCACCTCTTTGAATACTGAGAGTTAAAAAATAACGTGAAAACTGGCACGTCCTCGCAAAACGGCACTGGTCACCCAACGACCAATGTACACATTTATCCACCCTATAGGATAAATCGTGCGCTAATGAAAGCACACCAAAACGGCACTGGTCACCCAACTGGCCTGCTAGTAACGTGCAACACGTCCCAAGATTGTTTAAGACGCGCTCACATGTCCTCGCTTCCGAAACAAAAGCAAGTCCATGTTTGGTTTCGTTAACGCGATGACATCGAGATTAGAACACTGCAAGTGGATCGATCGTGCGCTAATCAGAAACCACACCAATGGTTGGGAGCGAGATCGTCAGGAGATGTAGCCAGACAGCTCAATTCTGATTGCACAGTGTAGATAACGTCAGTTTATGATAGAGCACGTGACCGACCCACACCTCTGCCCGAGGGTGCAGTAAAGAAAATTTCAGTAACGTGGCCCATCAATTTTTAGGACCACGCTTCACTTGATCCAATGGAAGTGGTTCATACTATACTAAAAGGTGGCCATGAATCACGCATCGGTCGGGTAGCCGGTGTATAAAAAGGGGTTGGGTTAGTCGACATAGCGACAAAGCGAGTGAGAGTGTGAGAGCAAAGCCAAGGATAAGCTGAGTAGGATGGGCCTGCAGCTGTTCCTCCACCTCCTCCTCGTCGCCGTGGTGGCGAGAGCGCCGGCCGCCCACGCATGGGGCTGGCAGGGACACTACATGACCTGCAAGATCGCCGAGGTATGCGAACTCAAACTCAGTGAAGCGCTTGAGTGTTTTTTCTGTGCGTCTGTGCAAGATTGTTTCACGATCGGCAGTCGCCAGTCGGCATTGGTGTAAGTAAAGCTGCTGAACTGTGGAGTGGACTGGAAACTGTCTGCAGAGTTTTCTGACGGAAGAGGCGTCGACGGCGGTGAAGGGGCTCCTGCCGGAGTGGGCCGGCGGCGTCCTCGCGGCGACGTGCTCCTGGGCGGACGACCAGCGGAAAGCGCTCCCGTGGTCGACCGATCTGCACTTCGCCGACTCGGAGGGGGGCTGCGTGTTTAACTACAACAGTAAGCTCCTAGTGGCAGCTCTTCATTCCTTCCTGTTATTCTAGTACTACTAGTGCATAGTGACCGCTAGTGCCTAGTAATAGTGCTGAATCATGCTGCAATCAAACGTTAGTGCGAGCTTGCGCTATCGAATTGGATGGCACGTTGCTTTGAGTCAATGTGACTGTTCGGCAATTTAGGCCTAGAGGTCACATCAAAACTAATTTTGTTATTTAGACGTCTTAAATAAGTTTAATTACAAAACTTTTTTACAGATGTGGAGTAATTTGCGAGACGAATCTAATGAGCCTAATTAATCTATGTTTCGCTACAGTGATGATACAGTAACCATCGTCTAATCACGGCTTAATTACCCTCGTTAGATTCGTCTCGCAAATTAGTACAAGGTTCTGCAGTTAGTTTTTTAATTAGATTTATTTAAAACAGCTAAATAACAAAATTAGTTTTAATGTGACCTTTAAGCCTAGAGAAACGAACACCCCCAATGTCATAGTGACTGCTAGTGCTTCCTGGTCACATAGGACTGTTCACTCTTTACAGAGTACAGAAGCAACCGTTGCCTGCCTAGCCGAGTGGTTGGGGTTCAGGCTTCGGATGGAGAAATGCCGTGTTTTCAGGATCTAAGCAAGCAGGAGTAGTTTATTACTTCTGACTTGCACGTGGGCCAGAAACTATGGTGTCCTAGTAGTAGTAGCTAAAAATGTGCCTGATGGCATTTTTTTTCTGAGCAGGGGACTGCCACAACGGCAAGGGAGAAGAGAACATGTGCGTAGTCGGAGGAATCAACAACTACACCGCCGCGCTGAAGGACTGTTCAAGCCCATGTAAGCATCAATCACACCTCAATATTCCTTTGCTGCATGACCTCCTTCGACCATCACAACGTCCTTAAACACCTGCGCTGCTGCCATCAGATGATCCGACCATCAGCTTGATGTTCCTGGCGCACTTCGTCGGGGACATCCACCAGCCTCTCCACTGCGGCCACAGGTCCGATCTCGGCGGCAACACCATCAAAGTCAACTGGTACACAAACGCTACGGCGAGCAACCTTCACAAGGTAATTAATCGAATGATGATTCACAAAAAGCATTGCTTCAGTTTTACTTGGGCTCACGATCTCACGTTTTTTGTTTCAGGTATGGGACGTGAACGTCATCGAGACAGCCTTGGAGGACTTCTACAACAACGACACGGCCACCATGACAGAGGCCATCAAGCTCAACATCACTGTATGTGCTTTACAAACCTGTGCTGCATCCATCAGGCATTCTAGCACCTAGTACTAGTAAGTACTGATTGACTTCTCGTCGTGCAGAACGGGTGGTCTTGCGAGGAGCAGAAGTGGGCGGCGTGTCACCGTTCCAAGACGACTTGTGCTGACAGGTAGCGCGTGATCTGCCTGAAAGCACGCATGTTTCTACAAAAGTAAACTGGGCCTGTTCGTTTCCTTTAGGCTAAATTTAGTCCTGCCACTAATTGCTATTTAGGAGTATTAAATAAAGTCTAATTACAAAACTTTGGTACAGATTGCGCTATTTTGCGAGACGAATCTAACGAGCCTAATTAATCCATGTTTAGCTACAGTGATGCTACAGTAACTATCGTCTAATCACGGCTTAATTACTCTCATTAGAATCGTCTCGCGAAATAAAACAGAGTTCTGTAGTTAGTTTTATAATTAGACTTTATTTAATACCCTTAAATAGCAAATTAGTGCGAGAACTAAATTTAGACCTAAAGATCCGAACACCACTTCAGAGACTAATAGATGGGAGCCGCAACTGCAGGTACGCTACCGAGAGTGCAGCACTGGCGTGCAATGCGTACAAGGGCGTTGCCAATGGCTCCACCTTAGGAGGTACTATGTTCTGAACCACCACATTAATTTCTTACATCTCCCGAGAGAGGACATGTGATTTGATGCTCGTGAAATTAAACTGCAGACGAGTATTTTTCTCTGCGCTGCCGGTTGTTCAGAAGAGAATTGCTCAAGGAGGTGTGAGGCTTGCTGCGATACTGAACATGATCTTCAGTGGGAACAGAAGGCTGCAGAGCAGCTGATCCGGTAGAGATGTAACATGAGAAACGAAAGGGGAAGGAAGTAGCCGGCATTTGGAATTAGAATAAGAGATTAGGCACTTTGATGTGTTGGCATGCGCGTTCCGACATGTATTTCAGATTGAGTTGCCTTATAATTAGTGCCTCGCCAAATAAAAAGGAAGATCAGAATTCAATGTTACGCATCTCAGGACATACAACTTGAGAGTTATTTATCATTACTACTTGCGTTCTAACCATCAAGTCTTCAGGCATTGCTCTAACACTGGTAAACAGTAGTACAGGCGAAATTCACCAGGTGATGGCAGCGATGCAGAACGCACCTGCTCATATTTGTTCTTATCAGTAGCGCCGTTGCATCTTGCTGACCAATCCGGCGATCTTGAACGGTGACACTGGTAAACAGTACTAATAAATCTGATCTAAAGTTATCGACTCCGTTACAATATTGCCTATCTGAATATTCCAAATCCGTCACTCGACACTGAACTGATACGCTCCATGGGGCTGGGTGGGCGACAGGCATGCAACAGGCCGCGGAGGTGAACATGAAGCGGGTAGATGCCGAGCCCGAGCAGCGCGGACGAGAACTCGAGGCTCACAGATGTGGTGGACAATAAGGCAGCGCGCCAACAGGGTGTCAGAGCGCAACTGGAGCATCTCGACGATGGCGAACCGGCCGGAGGCGCGCCGGCAAGATGGCACTGCTCCAAGCGCGCTGGTGGGTGTCGTGATTGGATTCGCTGACCACCACGGTGGCGAACCGGACGATGCGTCGGATAGGAGCCACCGCGCCCAGCGGCAGGAACGTGGTGGACACCGTGGCCGGCGGCCGCTGCTGTTCCGCGTGCTAACAAGGTCGCCCGCGAATGCGAGGGAGGGAAGGTGATCGGCGCATAGAGCAGCTGGATTACGCCGACGAAGTTGTGGTTACGCGGAGCATCTCGACGATGGCGAAGCGGGAGGCGCGCCGCCAGCAAGGCACCGCGCCCAGCGCGCAGGCGCCGCGGGGGTGTCGGGATTCGGTCACCGATCACCCGGTCGCTATGCGACCGGGGTTGAGGTAATAGAAACCGTTAGATGGAATATATTTATTTTTTTAGAAGAACCGGGTTTTCATTTTATTCTAATATCTGGTGATTACAGCCCAAATTATAAAGACATCCTTAAAGGAAAAAGAAATTACATTCAAGTCCTTGTAAACTCCCGGTCGTCCTCGCCACCGGATCAGGTAACGTGTGGTGCGGTTGTCTCGGAAAGGTGGGGAAGGGTCCAATTAGCCCCGGCCTGCCTTTTGCGGAGGCCCGTAAAGCTGGCTCAGGACGTGCGAGTTTCGTACCTATAGCAGTACTATTTCTTTTTTAATCTTACTTTTTTTCTATGAAATTAACTCGTTTTACTAAATTCTTGTATGATAACAGTGTCCTCCTGCATTCAAAAACAAGGCATCAAAGAGCGGATGAGACACTGTATTATTAACGTATGAACTTTGCATGTTTTGATGTTTTCTCACCAGACCTTGTAAGATGGGAGCATCGACATATACTTCATTTTTCAATATAGGGTGTTTTGATTGAGATCCAATCAAACTTTTCAAATTTCAATAACTATCACAACAAAAATCATATGTGTAGTTGATTTTATAAAAGTACATTCGTGATACTATACTCTTAGTAGGCACTACAGTCCATTTTTCAGAAAAAAAATAGTCAAGTTACATATCAAAGACAAAAAAAAATATCAACAACATCATGTATCTAAAGACGGAAGGAGGATATGCTAGTCAATGTAACGTAGATGCTTCCTAAACACTTTCTGAATAATAAAAAGTCAACTATGCTGGTATTAATGAAATAAAATCGAGATGGTTATTTGACAGTTGGATGAGTCGTGCAGCAATCAGAAACTGAACAGCTGAACTATCACTACACGTACGGTTGCGGAACAGCAACCGTGGTTTGAGGTTTCGTGTTGATGACATGCTATGCACCAATAAACACATCAGTAGAGGAAGTTCATTCCAATCCAAATAAAAGATGGTTATATGTAGGCTACCAATCACCAGATTTAGTCTCAAACAAATGATGATACAGGTCAAAACCCCTCAAAAGTCACATGGTCCAGTTCATTTACAAGTTTTAAAAACCTTTCCATCTGTTGCTCGCGCTAAAAATTTAAAGCCTCCTGCATCAGAACAGGGAATCAAAATATACGGATCAACTCGGTTTGCCGGTGTATAAATAGGGGAGCAGCAGAGGGGGTAGCCAAGAAGAGAAACAGAGAGCCCCATTGCAAGACACAAGAGAGAGAGCGAGCAAAGCCAAGGTAAGCAGGATGGGCCTGCTCCTGCTTTTCCAAGTCTTCCTCGTCACGGTGGCGGCGAGAGCTCCGGCTGCTCAAGCATGGGGCAAGGAGGGACACTACATGACATGCAAGATCGCCGAGGTGAGCGAGCTGAATCTTGCATATATAGTTTTCTTGATTATCAGCGGCGCTGGAGAAGCTGAATTGTTGAACTGAAAACTGCTGCAGAGTTTTCTGACGGAAGAGGCGTCGACGGCGGTGAAGGACCTCCTGCCGGGGTGGGCCGGCGGCGACCTCGCGGAGACGTGCTCCTGGGCGGACAATCAACGGTTTCGGTACAAGTGGTCGAGCCCCCTGCACTTCGCCGATTCGGAGGGGGGCTGCAAGTTCGACTACGCCAGTAAGGCGCTCATTATCTCAACACTTTGTCTCCATGCAGATACAGTATTTGCATACTCTTTCAGAGTCTCCAACTTAGGTCGTCTCTTTCATGAGCGCATTTTTTAGAAACCTATTTAGCTACTAGTTGATGGCTGCATGCCTAGGTTTACTCGTTCTGAATTTTGTGTTGACTTGGGTAACTAGAGAGTAGTTTCAAAAAATAAAAATCAAAATAGAGGATAGGTTTCGGTTGAGACGTTGCTGTCGTGATGCCCGCAGGCTTACTCGCTACAGAAGCAACCGATGTCTGCATGCCCTGTTGCTTGGAGTTCAGATAGAAAAAGGCTTGAGGAAATTGCCATCATTTCGGAATCTCAAAAGAATATTATTATTCGGTCAACAGTTAGTAGTAGTTCGGCAGATCGGATTGGATCGGCTAGCGACCTGCCGATCTTCGCATGCGTGGGAGCATGGATTACTAGGTACTTGCCTTGCTTGCTTGATGGGGCAAGCAAAAGGCTTGCGTCGTCACAGGCACAACTGGCATGTATGGCGAACAAGTGGCTGCCTGCTCGTGTCTAATGTCCTGATTAATGAACTAGTCTGCGCAATAATATGGAGTATCTTATCTTCTAAGCACAAAGGTTGTGCCTGGAGCTCACGGAACATGGGATCTCCTGATTACGATGGATCCTGACAGTACAATTTATGATCAGGGGACTGCCACAACAGACAGGGGGAGGCGAACATGTGCGTGGTCGGAGCAATCAACAACTACACCACGGCGCTGAAGGACTCGTCAAGTCCATGTGAGCGGCAATCGCACCACTCTTTCCTCGATCCATCACTTCTTCGCTTACCCACTGTACATTTAACCAATCACCTATTTTGCTATATATGCAGTTGACCCGACGGAGAGCTTGATGTTCTTGGCGCACTTCGTTGGCGACGTCCACCAGCCACTCCACTGCGGCAATGCCGACGATCTCGGCGGTAACACCATTATCGTCCACTGGTACAGAAGGAAGAGCAACCTTCACCATGTACGCGTGCATCCGATGCAGAATTTAAGTCCAACTCCTCGATATCTTACACTGACTAAATTGTGTTGTTTCAGGTATGGGATGTGAACGTCATCGAGACAGCCATGAAGGACTTCTACAACGACGACATGAGCACCATGATAAAGGCCATCCAGCTGAACATCACTGTAAGTATAAGCACACTCTCCTACGCTGCCTTGCACCAATCACTTATGGTTTTGCTAGTACTTTTTAACTAGGTAGCACCAACAACTAGCATTGACTTGAGTTCTTGTTGTTCAGGAGGAGTGGTCCAACGAAGAGAAGCAATGGGAGACGTGCCGTAGCCGCACGAAAACTTGCGCTGACAAGTAAGTTAGAGCTCTGCAAGATCGAATTCAGAAGCGAACTGAATCTTCAGAGGCTAACAGTTAGAGCGAATGCAGGTATGCTGATGAGAGTGCAAAACTGGCTTGCAAGGCGTACGAGGGCGTCGAGCAAGATTCCACCTTAGAAGGTAACTTATGCACAGTAGATTAATTGTTTTCTGTGAATTTTGCGGCTCATTTAAGTTATGATACCCTTGGAGGCCAAGTGATATGGTGCTCTTGGAATGAAATTGCAGACGACTATTTCTTCTCTGCTTTGCCGGTTGTCCAGAAGAGAATAGCTCAGGGAGGCGTGAGGCTTGCTGCAATACTGAACAAGATATTCAGTGGGAATAGGAGGCTGCAGAGCAGTTGATTCATTAGAAGTTGAACAAGAGAAAGAGGAAAGGGAATTGTTCAGCATATTCTGAATTAGATTATCTTGTAGTCTGGCAATGTAACTTCAGCAATCACGACCATGACAGATATGTCTGTATTCAGTAATGTAACTTCAATTTGCGCTTTATTATTTGCCAGCATATAGTGATGATGTATTGACATGTGTATCACTACATTTCTGTATATCTTTCTGATTGATAAAATATACTGTGAAATAGTTGAAACATGGCACATCAAATTTAGGGTCGATTTCTTCGATCACTCTGAATGACTGTATTCAGATTTCTCTCCATGGGCGATAAGCCGATAACATGGTGAGACTGCTGGATTCCTCAACCAATATGTCCTCGTGATATCAGCTTGTGCACTGCTGAATTTGGAGAGCTTTGTGAAAGTTAGCACACGCCACAGACATCCAGATTGTGAACCAGAATATCACAATATGACACTGTTCTTACGTTCCTTCAATTGGTTAATTCAGCTTAAGGCGCATCTTGCTGAATTGTCAAGAATAATATAAGCTTACCCCCAAGAAGATTTCTATCATTGCCAAGAACATTGAAGCTTATCCCACACAGGCTGAGCATTTTTGTTCTTATAACTGAATTTGTATCAAAAGGCACAAAAACAGCATTATCAGCATCAACTTTTCTTCCCTATTAAGGCTCTTATTTTCTCACATTCAGCAGCAGTCAAAATACTTGTAACTCATACCATGTCTGACACTCAATACCTAAAAGAAAATAGTAGAAAATGCTACATTTTTTATTTTGTTTTTGCTATCTATATTACAGAAGAGGTAACGGTTCATAAGATCTCAACATCAAAAAGCATTTCAACAACTGAAATCAGAGCTCCAATCACAACCGTCAGTAGACTCAGTACAAGTAGAAAAAGTGAATTCTTCTTCCAAATAAATCCTTGAACAACAAGCTTGGGTCAACCAAAGAAGTGTGGTTCATCCTTCATCAACATTCACTGGAAGTGCAAAAGCATTGTGGATTGCGTATTGAATTTGGAACATCCAGTTCTAGAATGCTGAGAAGTTCACAAAAGCTTCAGACCACCAGTGACATCATCAACCATGTCAGCCGGCCCTGTTCAATTGAAAGAGTAGAATCAGCAAAGATATCATTTACAGTATATTGTATTTCAAAGTAATATGAACTGAATGCGACTTACCAAGAATAGCCATGACTGTTCTCGAATCTACAGAAACAAAAGGCAAAAGATAATCAAACCAAATAGAAAAGGAGAAATGTTTTTTTACAAGGACCATTATAAGTTAAATCTCTGGAAAAACTCACTTGGAGCAATCTGTGTTCTTCCAGCATCTATGGTTATATGAGTTGGAAGATTCAAAGACTTTGCTCTCCCCTGCTCAAACAGGCAAATTTAGACATCTCTGATAGTGTTTTAGGCCGTATTTAATTGCTGGTTTGCATAGGAGTATCACGGTAGAATATTCCTCTAGAAGGATAATAAAAAATAGTACACCAGGTAGTATCAAATACTCATGTTTTCTTAAGAAGGAATGTCAGGATGAGACTGTTTTCAATTAAAAACGTGTAGTTACATCTTTAATACTCCTAGTAGTATATGGCATGTTAATCTGATCTACAGGTATTGTCGCTTGATATGCCTTTATCTCATTTTTGGTATCCCTGAAAAATAAGTTCAAATACTAGGTAAGCCATAAAACAAGAGCATTTACCTGTAAAACAAGCATATCTTCCTCGCTTTCAATTTTCACAACAACCTTAACTTGCCCGCATCGCTCCCATCTGCAAGCGGTGAAGAAAGCAAACAAAATTTAGCATGCAATATGCCATATGTTATCTCGCTGCAATATGAAGTTGAATATATGGAAGAACCATAAAATAAAATAAGGAAATGTTTTGAAAATACCTTTTAAGTGATTTTGGCGCTCTCTGTTGAAGTTTTTTGAATAAACCCAGTGTTGCATGGCTAAATAACAGAAAAGAAAACCGACATTATCAACATGACACTCATCTTTACAGAAATGAAACAAACATAGGAATGAAAAACATCGTAATCATGAAACCTAATTCACTGCCGCAGGTAATGACTGAAGTGCTGGAGGCAAATATAATAATCGATTTCATGGCAAAATATAATACATGTTTCATTGCAAGATAATGCAATATTGTAAATTCATTGCAAAGAATTATTAAAAAGAGGGAGCCAGCGCATATCCCTTTGGTAAAACTGAGAAATGCATTCCCTTTGGTAACTAAAGTCACAGCTGGCTGTCCATGTCCAGTATCAAAAATTCTGTTTGACATAATATATTGGTTCATTTTTCAGTTGTGACAGGCAGTAATACTTGAAAATTGCATAGGTGAGAAACTGAGGTAAACGGTATCTGATATTTTCCAAGCAAATATAGTAATATACAGATGAATCTGATATACAGAGAAAAGGATGCCCTGGCTGAGGTAGACAGGTCACAGGTAACGTAGTTATCACAGAAACTACTCTCGTGCTTTAGCCATCAAAATGCAGTAGCGAACAAGCAGATAAGGCGTCTATCTTGTATAGGCATCAAACTAAACCCTATTCAGCATTCCCTCCATCTCCGAATATTAGCAAAAAATCCAACATAAATCATGCACATCTGACCAATCACTCACTCCCTGAACAAATACTACATACGCTGTGTAGATTTGACATGGCCATAGTTGTAAAATAGATCAAAACCAAACAACAAGGAGACAATGCTACTCTCTAGCTGACAGACAATACTGAATAATCACAGGCAGCCAAGAGCCTGAGAGACCGGCACCGTGTCTCATCGACATGACCATTTGTTTGTGCTGAAATATCCTCTACAAAAAATTGTTACTAATTCCATGGTCGATTCATAATAAATGAGCCAAGGTGAATCAGTAAGAGCAGTAACAATAACCTGGCCTGTCAAACAGATATATCATCACAAGTCACCCCAGCTTAAGCCAAGGCAGGTCGATTATAGTTCAACGTTGTAACTAGCTACCTATTTTGAGTTGGTTGGTGAGGTCCATGGTCCTACAAACAGTTTCTACTCGCACAGAAAAGTACAGTTAACGAAATGTCTAACCTGCATTGAGCAGCGATCTTCCCCTTCCCCATCTTCAAATCATTCCTCACCACCAGCACCTACCAAGACATCAAAACCAACATAAACGATCATCTTAACCCTCCCCTTAAAAATCAAAAACACCATAAAAACAACTAAATCCCCAATACCATTGAAATCTTCGATTATCGCAGCGAGGTTCTCGATCTCCAGGGGGCTGGCAGCAGCCTGCGCCTGGGCCTTCTCAGCCTCCTTGGCCGAGTCAGACTTGGTGACCACGTTCCGCGACCAGAAGAGCAGCCGGAGCCCGGTCCGCTTCTGCCCGCCCGCCCGCTTCGCCGTCCGTCTGCGGCCAGAGTTTTCGTCATCATCATCTTCCGAGTCGTCCTCAGAATCATCATCAGAGAGCCCCCCGGAAGCCGGGCCCGCGGCGAGTCGCGGGAGGCGGCTGAGGGCGAAGAGGTAGCCAAGGGCGAAGGAGCCAGCGGCGCCAGCGACGGCTGTGGCGGCCGCGGGGAGCGCGCCGGCGATGGGGAGGGAGAGTACGGAGCCGACGCGCCCATCAGGATCGGCGTCGCCGGTCACCGACGGCGGCGGCGGGGAGAGCGAGGGTGGTGGTTAGGGTGAGTCTCGACCTCACGGGTTTGGGGGACTAGTGGTTTAGGAGAGAAGATTCTGACATGTGGGTCTAACGGGTCAGTGAGCCAGTGAGGCACCGTTTAAACATGATTAAATTGTTCATGATTTACTTTTTAATAAAAAAAATTATTCAAGGTGAAAAAATATACCAGCCTCTACATGTATTTTTTTTAATGGATCTACATGTCATAAGTGTCAAACACCTAATTAGCTGCCATAATATCCCGGCCTTACAGGATATAAAGAAACAATATGAACTTATATAATTAGCTTTAAAAACACATATTAAAATAAAAACTAATAAACTCACTGTTCATCAACTCCTAAAATAAAATGCATGTTGTGAAATACTCGAATGTTGCAGTCTTATTCATTCTCAAATAAACGATATGGAACACCCTCCAAGATCTTGCAGTAATATGTTGTGTGGCTTAAATAATAGACTCATCTATGCCCTTATATAAGGGATTTAGGAGTTCAATTCAAACCATATAGCAGACGAAAAAAAAATGACCATTAATTTCTTATTTTAGCTCAGCTCCCAAACTAATTATTCAAAATTTGTCCTATACCTCTAGTAGTACTATATCTTAGGACAAATTTTGAATGTCATAATAATCACTTACAACCATACTCCGCCAGAGGGACAAGCCCGCAGGTCATGCGAATGTTTGAGTACTTTCCATGACACATTTTGATAGATATATTCACGTGATCTATATCATGTTATACATGAACACTGTTCCTTTTTCTAGGAAAAGTTATGCATGAGCCAGACCAGAGATACAAAGGTTTGGTTTCATGCATCCACTCCATATTTTCACCGAGGCAATGAAGTTAGCACCGTCTACTTTATTGAAACTTATCCTTCGTCCAAGTGTGCGGTTGGTCGGAACCATATTGGCATCTGATACATGTCATTCTCGCCCGCGCGTAAACGAGGCGCGCCAAACCTGCGATCGCTTCTCTCCTCCGGATCGATGAAGGCCGCGTCAGCATCGAACATGTCGGCGACGTAGATGCAGTTCGCCTTCAACTCTTTGGAGCCCCGCTGCACGGCGACGTAGAACGGGTAGTTCGCCCCCAGGAAGAGCGCGCGGTCGCCGCCGATGTTCGAGACGGCGCGCCACGTGCCGTCGCTCGCGTTAGCTCGTGTGAGCGCAATGTTGTACGCTTCGAAGCTTCGCTGGCTGTCGTAGATCATCCGCCTGATCTGACGGTTACGACTGCCCAGCGAGATTCTGTCGCCGACCATGCAGATCAGCAATATCCGGCCGCCGCTCGACATGGCCAGGTGGAACTTGTAGTCTTCGAACGGGTAGCTTGGGTCCGGTTCCCTCACCACCACGGGATCCGTTGCTTCGGCGCTGTGCTCATTTTCCAGGAGTAGACGCCTCCGCTGCGGCTGACGGCGAACACCTTTCCCTCGTGAACGATGGCGTCCGCGTACTTGGCGACCCCTCGCTCGTGGTCCGCCGGGTTCTTCAACGCCGTCCAGGACTCCTCTCCAAATCTCGTGAACGCGAGCAGATTCGGATGGAACGTAGCGACGGCCAGGTAGCCGTCCGGGTGCGCTGGCGTCCGGCACAGCGCGACCCGATGAAGCGACTGAGAGTACTCTTTCGTTCCACACGGACTTTGAACTCGCCTCCTCCGTCCACTTCGACTCCGGGGATGGTGTCGAAAGACGGCAGGAAGCCCGGGCGCCGGTGATCGGGTTGAGGATCTCGACGTCGCACCTGTCGCCGGCGGTCACGAGCCAGTCGTCCTTGGCCGCCGACCCAGCACCGGCCTTTCAGCCCCTCGGCCTCCGCGCGGAAGGTCTTGCCGGTGGCCACATCGTGCAACGCGAACACGCCGCTTCGTAGTCGTAGAGCGTGCAGCCGTGGCCGTCGGCGTCCAGGCCGACGTGACCATCGTCGGGGCGCCAGGACGCAGGCGAGGGGCTCCTTGTACGCGGCTGACCACGGCGCGCACACGGCCGGGAAGCTGAGGACGCTCATGGCGTCGAGGCGGTCCGCGACGAGGCCGCACAGCTCCGGCAGGAGGTCGGCCCATGGGGGGGCGGCCGTGGCGGTCGAAGCGGAGGACATTGTCGCTTGCGGTGGCACGACTCGGTCCGAGCAAGGTCTTGGATTGTTCGTCAGGGTCGTTCGTCTGATCGGTTGTACTTGCGTCCTAGCGGATATATAAAGCTCATCGAAATCGTATGACGACGACTTACGAGCAGGAGTCGGTTACGTACGTCCCGTGTAACATTCTGGGACGAGGCGAGTCCGAACATGCGAAAGTCGGAACCCGGTTTTGAAGCGGACGGGAGTGATGGTCCGCCTAGGCCGAAATTGGCGAATACTGGGCCTGAGTGCCATGAGCCTGAAAGGAGTAGGCCGCATGAGCCCACGGGCCTAGAACCAGATCCTGGCCCGTACAAACTGGCCTACCTGCCCGGGAACAGCAGTGCGCACGTCCAGCTCCAGCGTGCTTGGAGTACTGTGTAGTTCCTCCGCCGCTTCAGCAGGCTTCAGTTCATTCTGATCTCGACAGGTTCACGTATGGAAGGAATATGGCAAGGAGGATTTGTGTCTGAAAAAGGAGCATGGTAGATCATGAGGCACTATGAATGGACGCAGCTTAGATGGCATCCCCTAGCCACACGCGCCACGTAGGGATCGGAAAATGGTGGCAGAGGATATATATAAACCAGAATCAAAAGGTGATACTGATGATAGGCGGCGACCCGCGCGGGGCCGATCTGCCGCCCTATCTTGAAGCTCGGCAGCACCTCTCCCATGGCTCTTGTTGGAAAGGCGACGTCGACCGGCAAGTGGCAACGGCATCTATGGATCGCCGCCTTTCTCCAGGGAGAGAAGACCAACTCCGAAAATCCTTCGGCTGTTCCCGCGCGACAGTGGCGCACCTGTTGTGCTTCCCGCGCGTCCTGGACCACGTCCACTGCGGCCGCCGCTCTCTGCCTTCCTAACCTGCCACTTAGCACGAGTTTGGAAGCTGCTGGTGGGACCTGGAGTTAGTGCAGTGACTCGATGCATGCTAAGCGAGATAGAACAGTGATGCGCAAATTCAGAACACGGCCAGCACGTTCCCCCGATTCCATACCGCACGACAGAAAGATACACACAACAAACACATCTATATGTCCATACTACTTCGAAAAGGACTCGTGAATAATTCTAGCGCCAAAAAAAATCTGTTCGCCAATGGACTCCCTAATCAAAGCAACTTCTCTTTACGCAAAGGGCGGCTCTGACGTTCCTGTTCAATCTCTCTCGCTTGATCGATCGATCGCCATGGATCAGGCTTTCTATCCATTCGCTGTTCACATCCATGGTTCATCTCCCCGTGTTTATCGCATGTCCTTGCCATCTTCCTGGGGCGGAGATGCGATGGGACGTCAGCTCGGAATCGGCCGACGGCGGCGCCCCTGCGGTCATGTCGATCCGGCCGCCCCCACCCACAAAATATGTCAGGCTGGAAATGACCCCCACTTAACGCTTTGCATAAAGCTCGCCATACGTGTATATCACTTCGAATCTCTCCAACCATTACTTTTTCCCCTCGCTCCACCAATGGCATACAAACACAAGTGATCCAAAACGCTCGGTAGATAGCACTGGAGAAAGATTCGGCGCAACCGTCCTTGGTCATTCGATGATTGTAAACTGCTAGCTGAGCCAAGATCGACTACTTTCTTCTTTTGTTTCCTTTTTTTAACTGAAGATGATCCATTGTAATATAAGATGGTCCTTCAAATCAGTAACTGATTAGTTGACAAATATGTTTTCCCAAGCAACAAATAGGGAAACCTCAATTGATGCATTGTTAAACCACACTTTACCATCTGCCAACCTTGCTATATATTTTATTTGGTTCCATTTTGTTTACTTGCAACTTTTCTTTGACC